>CM055268.1:86457110-86609024 GCA_029237695.1 Conchocele bisecta
AGTACGCGACAGACTGAAAATACATTTGAGGAGTACGCTACAGGATAAAAAAGTATTGCGTACCGGACATTTTAATTGCTTTTTGGTACGCATTGTCTCTGATTTTAATTGGGTTTTTGCATTTTTTAATTGCGTATTTACGCAAATACGCACCTTATCTGGACCTCTGCTTCTCTCCCTCTAGACTAACATTCCATGTCTCTATATCATGTTTAACTTCTATTTTTCATCATCTGACTTTTGTCATTTATTATTTTCTTCCGACTTTGCTAACGGTAGTAAAGACAAAGTGCTATGTACGTCTACTCTCCCTCCACCAATCAATAAGGCGATGGGACGCCAGGGTTGGCATTATGTTTTACACACTGTCAGGCAGGGTATATCAATTACTGAATTAGTTAATATTCGATTAATATTCAATTTGATTTGGATTATAATTATAGCTCGAAACTTTGACTGACTTCAATCATCTAGTATAGACAGTAATGCCACAGTAGACTATTCAGCGGGGGTGTGGTAGTAGATAGGTCCCAAAATCCGCACCTGTGCACATAGATGTCCATTTGTAACAACTATATAGCATTGGTTACATTGGTTACATAGGTTACATGTCTTGTCTCAATGTTATAAACCAATACTAAAGCATGCTCTGCAGAGATGGGCAATGAATCTTTTTTATGCCTTTCAATTTTCGGTTACACAGTTACACGCTATATGTCTTTGGTTACATACGGTTACATCGGTTACATACTATTCTTCTGAAAGGATGGACTATCATTTATTGATTTTTTTTATTATAGCCTTTCATTTTGGGTTACACGGTTACACGCTTATATTTCTTTGGTTACATACGGTTACATCGGTTACATACTATTCTTCTGAAAGGACGGACGATCAATCTGATTTTTTTATATTTAATGCCTTTCATTTTGGGTTACACGGTTACACGCTATATGTCTTTGGTTACATACGGTTACATCGGTTACATACTATTCTTCTGAAAGGACGGACGATCAATCTAATTTTTTTATATTTAATGCCTTTCATTTTGGGTTACACGGTTACACGCTATATGTCTTTGGTTACATACGGTTACATCGGTTACATACTATTCTTCTGAAAGGACGGACGATCAATCTAATTTTTTTATATTTAATGCCTTTCATTTTCGGTTACACGGTTACACGCTATATGTCTTTGGTTACATACGGTTACATCGGTTACATACTATTCTTCTGAAAGGACGGACGATCAATCTAATTTTTTTATATTTAATGCCTTTCATTTTGGGTTACACGGTTACACGCTATATGTCTTTGGTTACATACGGTTACATCGGTTACATACTATTCTTCTGAAAGGACGGACGATCAATCTGATTTTTTTTATATTTAATGCGTTTCATTTTGGGTTACACTGTTTACAGCTATGTCTTTGGTTACATACGGTTACATCGGTTACATACTATTCTTCTGAAAGGACGGACGATCAATTTGATTTTTTTATATTTAATGCCTTTCATTTTGGGTTACACGGTTACACGCTATATGTCTTTGGTTACATACGGTTACATCGGTTACATACTATTCTTCTGAAAGGACGGACGATCAATTTGATTTTTTTTATATTTAATGCCTTTCATTTTGGGTTACACGGTTACACGCTATATGTCTTTGGTTACATACGGTTACATCGGTTACATACTATTCTTCTGAAAGGACGGACGATCATTTGATTTTTTTATATTTAATGCCTTTCATTTTGGGTTACACGGTTACACGCTATATGTCTTTGGTTACATACGGTTACATCGGTTACATACTATTCTTCTGAAAGGACGGACGATCAATTTGATTTTTTATATTTAATGCCTTTCATTTTGGGTTACACGGTTACACGCTATATGTCTTTGGTTACATACGGTTACATCGGTTACATCGGTTACATCGGTTACATACTATTATTCTGAAAGGATGGACGATCAATCTGATTTTTTTATATTTAATGCCTTTCATTTTGGGTTACACGGTTACACGCTATATGTCTTTGGTTACATACGGTTACATCGGTTACATACTATTCTTCTGAAAGGATGGACGATCAATCTGATTTTTTTATATTTAATGCTTTTCATTTTGGGTTACACGGTTACACGCTATATGTCTTTGGTTACATACGGTTACATCGGTTACATACTATTATTCTGAAAGGACGGACGATCAATCTGATTTTTTTATATTTAATGCCTTTCATTTTGGGTTACACGGTTACACGCTATATGTCTTTGGTTACATACGGTTACATCGGTTACACACTATTCTTCTGAAAGGACAGACGATCAATCTGATTTTTTTTATATTTAATGCCTTTCATTTTGGGTTACACGGTTACACGCTATATGTCTTTGGTTACATACGGTTACATCGGTTACATACTATTCTTCTGAAAGGATGGACGATCAATCTGATTTTTTTATATTTAAGGCCTTTCATTTTGGGTTACACGGTTACACGCTATATGTCTTTGGTTACATACGGTTACATCGGTTACATAATATTCTTCTGAAAGGATGGACGATCAATTTGATTTTTTTATATTTAATGCCTTTCATTTTGGGTTACACGGTTACACGCTATATGTCTTTGGTTACATACGGTTACATCGGTTACATAATATTCTTCTGAAAGGACGGACGAATCAATCTGATTTTTTTTTATATTTAATGCCTTTCATTTTCGGTTACACGGATACACGCTATATGTCTTTGGTTACATACGGTTACAATCGGTTACGTACTATTCTTCTGAAAGGATGGACGATCAATCTGATTTTTTTATATTTAATGCCTTTCATTTTTCGGTTACACGCTATATGTCTTTGGTTACATACGGTTACATCGGTTACATACTATTCTACTATAATAAGTACATACCATGTATTATTATCTTGCTTTCTCCAAAATATTAATTCCTAACAACACATTTCATTATTCCGCAAATTATTTATTACACATCCTAAATTTCCAATCATTAATTGATGAAACACGTTCACAATTTAAACTTTTGTACTGCACTCAACAAATTTAACATGTTCTAAAGCACTGAATGAATGTAGACTAATAATTTGGAAATTATAATTTTACAATTCCATTTCAGGGGACAAGTATTAATAATGCACTACTGACTAGAACAAGATAGTGCTTCATTTAAACCAGCATTGACCTTGTTGACATAGCACAGCTTTAACAAGATAATTTAAGGATCAACAGATTTTCCTAACACAAGGAACACCCTTACAAACAATCTGTGTACAATAGTCTCAGAAGACATGGAATAATTTGAATTTCAGCTTGTAGTTTACAAATTTTAATTCAAATAGAAAATGTAGCCTAATCCATTTTCTCGTAAAGTGACCACACCTAGAGTCATAAATCGCACATCCCCTCAGGTCCTATAGCTGCTGTCTTCCTGATTGTCCTAATTTTGTTAATTTGGGGCTAATTTCAATGTAGGATAATCAGGAAGTTTGTACAGTATAATAGTGTTGTTATAAGCATAGCCTTGGGGGAAATTGGGACAATGCTCTGTTTCAACTTTGAATTAGGAAATATGAAGGGAAATAGTGAAATATTGATATAATCAGCATTCATTTCTTAATTTTCTTATGTCTTATCTGCAATTCATTATTTTCCATATTTTTAATTTCTTCATTAATGAACCCTTAAACCACTATATTATTTTTTTTGTCATCTGCTGTTTATTTTCTATTTTCCATTTTTATAATCCAAAACATGTTTTGACAGCACTTTAGAATAACTTACAACATGCTTTGACAGCACTTCAGAATCATTTCCATTGGAAACGAAACTTCATAGATAGTACTTGATTGTAGAGTTACATGTACATATAGAATTGCGATATTTGGAGAAAAATAGTGAATTGCATTTATTATAAAATGGTCATAAATATATAATATATAATGAATGCAATACTATATATTTTTCCTGCCACTGTACTGAACACTAAGGTTTAGAATAGTTTGTATTTAATGTGTTAATAAATGTTGACAACAAAAATCAGTGACTACATGTATTCATGTCTGATCAGGGTCCGCAATTCAGTTTTGCAATTCATCTTTTATATTCTATCAAAACACTTTAGAGCCGTATCGAACAGCTTACTTCATGATTCTCATACTTTCAAGTGTCTAGTATTATAATGTATATTTAGTTCAACATTTTAGGTAAATATTGCTAAAACACACACATGTACCACCAATATTGTTTAACATTATATGCAGTGATTGTGACTGCAGAAATGCAGCTTAAACGAACAGCTTACTTCATGATTCTCATACTTTCAAGTGTCTAGTATTATAATGTATATTTAGTTCAACATTTTAGGTAAATATTGCTAAAACACACACATGTACCACCAATATTGTTTAACATTATATGCAGTGATTGTGACTGCAGAAATGCAGCTTAAAGGTTTTGAGGCCAGTGTAGATCCAGATCAGACTGTGCATGCACATAGTCTGATCATGATCTGCACTGTTGGCCATTCCATGAATGAAACACATGTCATGCTTCACGCTCCCAAATGTAACAATACCTGTTTTCTCATATATACCACAGGGAGTCTGTCGGGCCATAAATCACATTCTCTAAAATACACAGAGCTATCTGCCACATATTTGACCCAGGAAATGGACATTTAATTGGTATACACTGGTGAGATAGTCTGGTGAATGTATACAGTGTTGGCTAGTTTTCGGACAGAAAAAAAGCTTCACCGAGATCATGATGAGGATATACACTGTTTGATACCTTGTTACACTACAGCTAGATGCCCAGCATATCATACCCGCCGACGCATTTGATGGTCCCATTATGTATATATCTTGTTAGAGCAATAAGATTATGGAGATATCGAAGGGGGGTGGGGGGGGGACCGTTTCACTAAACTTCTTACAACTAAAAGTGGCAAAATTATGTAAATGTCAAAATAATGTAAATGTCACATTAACAATGTTTTCTTGTAAACAATTATTGGATTTACATTTGTTGAGCATAGGCGGCTGCATATGCAGCCTATGCTCAATAAATGTAAATCCACCAATTAAGATTTCCAGACGATCTTAAATTTGCACTTATGAACATCTTAGTTGTACGAAGTGTAGTGAAACGTGCTCCGGGTCCTTAAAAACACATATTTTGCAAAACGTTAATACAAATTTCAAAGTAATTTGACCATGGGCATGGATGCCACATGGATTATCCATGGGCTATATAATGAAAATATTGATGAGGATAAAGAGGTATGTGAAGTTCCAAGTCAATTGGACTTATGGTTGTGAAGATATTTGGTACTTAAAAAGTTTTAACACAAATTTTCGTAAAGACCAGCATAGTACTGCACAGCTTGTATAGACCAGCATAACTCTTATATATATGATCTTATATTTAAGGGTAGGAATTGGCTTGAGGACATTCAAACCCAGCATATCTGTGTACAACGTATAGATGTACAGCATGTGCCCGTCTTGTATAGACCAGCATAGTTCTGTACAACATATACAGCACGTGATGTCTTGTATAGACGAGCATAGTTCTGTACAATGTTTACATGTACTGTTTTTCCCATGATCCAGCTTATTTCATTTGTTTATTTGGAGATTAAATTTAGACACAGCTGGACATCAAAATTGGTCATCTGGGAGATCGATGGAAATGAGATCAGGAGAAAATATGGGAAAACCTCCCATGTCGGTCCAAACCATCTAATATAGCAAGGAATTAAACTATAGAGGACAAACAAATTGAAATCTCACAAAACCGGGTGTGCTCTCACCTGTTTAAAATCCTAGACAGTTTATGTGAAATGTGAAGTGGCTATACTATCATATCATCACTTAAAAATATAAATATCAGAACAAATTCATCATGATCGTTTTATTACTACCAGTCCATTCAAAATATGTTTTAATTATTGTGGTGTTTTAGAACGTTATAATATCTAATGAATTTGGTGTGAAGTTTAGGGAGGAAACCGCATATCTACCCTAGTTATTCAGCTTACCGGCAATACAATATGTTAACCAGTGTAGTCCCTGATATTTACCCAGGATGATCAGACCACCAGCAATATGTAGACCAGGTAGTCCCTGATGATAATGGATATCTATCCCGAATGGTATGACGACCAGTGTAGTCCCTGACACGATTGGATATCTATGTATGATGGTCAAACTATCGAAATATGCACACCATTGTAGTCCCTGATCATAATGGATATGTACCCAGGATGGCGGGACTACCTACAATATGGCCTAAAGCAAATAAAGTGTGACATTTTGCTAAAAAATAAAGTTTTCAATTTCATGCTATACTTATGTACATTTTGTGGGGTGGAGTTTGTAGTTTCCGAAAATGTATAGGTTTCGTTAAATATTTCCTTTAATTATAGGAAAAAAATATATTAAAGTTCTAAAAAATCGCAAAAACAGCAGTATGACTGGTTTTTTAATATCCAATCTTGTGAGAGTTAAGACAAACATACAGCCTTATTTTGATGTCTAACTATTTATTTGATACTGTAAAAAAGATTTAGTACGCTTTTCAGAGTTCGGTCAGCCAAAAGTGTGATAAAATCTAAAAAATAATGTAAAAGTATTTAAAAAATTGACATTGGTAAGTAAAAGGTTTTTTTGTTTGGACAGCCTGATTATTTAGGATGTCCTAAACCAGTTTTAAGAAAGCTTATATATGTTTGCTACACATATTCAAAACTTCAGCCTTCTACATTGGTCCATTACATGAAGATTTTACATTAAAATTACGGTAGGCTGTAAATTTACAATTGACCGTTATGGTTGGGACATGCCACCTCATTATAAAAATAAGACATTAGTGCAACATATTCTTTGAAAGAGTAATACGCTTAGTCATGAAATGGTGAATATACTTGAAATCTTTCAATACAACTCTATTATTTGTAGATTTTTAACAGTTAGTGTATATTTATAATATTGCTTTGAAATTGTGTTTGTAAATAAAGTTTCTTTCCAAGTCTAATGGCAGAATAAAACAAAACACATTCTGTCTAAATCATAATTTAAAACTATCACAGAACACAGATTGCAACATATTGGAACTATTGTATTGCTTTGATTGAAATTAGGAAGTTTAATGAAAAAGCACAAACCAGCGTTATGGTTGGGACAACAATGCAAATATATATTTCTGTGCATATGCTTGATGTTGCATGTAGTCTAGTAATGCTTGCACCTTGCTTGTAGTGCACTAACACTGTTGTATGTACCCTTTGACTATTAACACCCCTCTGTAGATGGGAAAATGCTTGGTTGAATTTATACTACAAAACCACAGTTGTCTAAGTAATGCGATGCAGAACCTGAGGGATTCCAACCTTTTGGGGATTGTTGCTCATGTAGCTCAAAAGCTTCAAAGTAAAGTTATACACTGCTGAAGTACTGTGCTTTAAATCATCAGATATGATGGCTATGGCTTCTCGGGTGAGTTGTCGATTTTCTGGTGTGCTCGACTTGGCATGACGAATCAGATACATTGTATGTAATGTCACCTGTTGTTTGACATAATGAGCGGCTTGGATTTCGTCATTTTGTTTCAATGCATAATTCTGCGAAAAATCAGCATACACAATTGCCTGATTTTCAGGGAGATTTTCAGCTAGTTTTTGATGCTGGTGGTATTGATAGTCATTTCTGAAAATATGTCCTTTGAATACGTCCATTTTTGTACGGACTTTATCAAATATGTTTGAGACAGTTTCTTCATGACGCACTTGGTGCCAAATCTTCTTGTTCATTATTTCACCTTTTGATGTTTTGTATGTTGTGTTCACCATCTCCCACTGATTGTACTTCAACACTTTATCTTTCTTTTCATTTACTAATTTCCCATACTTCTTTATCAACATTCCTTTGCATTTTTTGCAGTTACCTTCAATACATGCCAGGTCTGGGAACTTATTTGATGGCTCACAAACACTGTCCCTGTAAATACTTCTAATAGTAAAAGGCTTCATTCCCTTCTCTGTCACATTGCTTAAACAACTGAGCATCTCTGTCATATTAAAGCAGTTCACGCACACACATACCCTCCTATCATTCAAGTTAATTTTCTTAATTTGCTTTCAAATAGATTTTCTAAAAGTTGTGTATTGATATGGATATTCACTATTCTCTTCTCTGAATTTTAGATATGCCTCCTTTTTCCAGAGAAGTAAATGCCGCTTGGCTATGGAATCGCCATTTCGCCATTGATTGATCTCTCGTCATGAATGAACTCGCTTTCTTTTTCCAAAACTGTCTTTTTTCACATTTCTGGTACCGGTATTTGCTTTAACTGATATTATCTTTCCATTGGTATGTATTTCCGAAAGAGCTGCCCTTTTCCTCGAAGACGCATTTTGTAGAACATGGGACACTGTTTGTGCCCATTTCTTAGGTGACGATGGTAGCTTATTTTTCACCCTTGATGCCCTTTTTCGTACAGCCTCTGGACTTACAGGGACAACTTTAGATTTTTTGTTTTCCTTCCGTCGATTTATCTGTTGTACTTTCTTTAATTTATTCTGTAGTTTCATTACACGTGCATCAGTTCCCCTTTTGATTCTACCTTTCTCACTCTGATTTGTAACAATTCTATCATTGTCGGTATTTTTTTGTGTCTCATTGGTTTTCATAGAACCTCTTTTCTTCTTTCTATATGCCGCATATAGAACCTCTTTTCTTCTTTCTATATGCCGCCTTTCTTTCTCTTTCTTTCTTTTTAGATTGCTCATCCAACATTTTGTTTTTCCTTCGATTTGCTTTCAATTGTTCGCGGTAATCTCGACATTGTTTTACATCTTTTGCCTTGACAATTCCATTACTTTTCCATTTCTCTCGGAATCGCTTTTCTCTTATAGAGCCTGTTATGTCTTTCTTTTCAGTGACATTGTTTGTTTCATTCTGCTTTTGTCTTGTGGTTGGTGTTTCAAATGTAAATTTCACTCTCATTTTCGTCTTCGTTAAATGTCATGTGTTAATAGTAGTGTTGGGAATCTGACCTGAACAAATGAATCAATTAATCGGACTCCTTAGCTCCTTTGTATTTCAGTAGAAATGAACCTGGATTTAGGATTCCCGCTCCCCGTACATACATGTTAACCTGATATAGACCCATTGGTTCGGTCTGGCAGGACCTTAGTTATTGATGGGCCATTAAACGTCAAGTGATCCATGATAATCGCCAATGATGACTATCCGAAAAATGTACTGCAAGTGCAGTTTTTATTGCACCTTTACATTTATGTCTTAGCATGTAGAAGACTATAAACATATTGTCCCAGCCCATATTTTGCACTGTTGTTCAGCAAACTACTTTATAAGTTAAGATGGGGAAGCATTAGGCATGTATCTAAGGACTGGGGCCACTCACTTGGCGATGTCCTATTGCCATTGTAAGTATGCAATGTCACTTATGAGTTGTGACAATGGTTAGTTTTATTGTGACAGGTGTTGAACCTTTCGTCATACCCCACCCACCTAATTTACCATAGAGTTTATATTGGTTGTGGCGCAGTAAACAATATACAAATTCCAGGAACAATAAACAATTTCCTGTTGCTGGTGGTCTGGTTTCATCCTTGGATTTGAATCCAAAGGCCTTCCAGACAACATAATTACTGGTGAAAACGAAAATGAATTGTGTTGACACATCCCCAAGCAACAGAAGGTAAATGTGTTATTGTTGTTACTCAGAGTTAAAACCAGTCACTGACTTTTGGCCACGGGGAAGATAAAAGTCAAAATTCATTGACGTTAGAAAATTATTATTCATACTATAATGAAAAATGTGACATTTTTTCTTGTATCTATTTAAGACAATTCAGTTTATTGTCAAATTACATTTAAAATGCTCATTATGGTAAGTATAATGTGAAGCCTAAACATATTTAAAAAATATTAAATGAAACATTGCCTATCTTGGACAAGTTAGGACACAAAAAATATGACTAATCCGCCAGGAATTATTGCCGTTATGGTTGGGACAAAAAGCTATATATATTTGGTTACCACTAATATAGTAGATACAGCATTAATCTGATACCCAACAATCTGGCAATGTATAAAGAACAGTCAATATCTACTACATTAACAATAATAACCTTTTAAAGGTCACACTATATTCATTTTTCATTAAAAATGTGACATTTTTTCATATATCTCTTTAAGATAAATCAGTTTATTCTCAAATTAGATTTAAAATGGCCATTAGAGTTAGTATAATGTAAAGCCTAAACATATTTGAAACTATTAAATGAAACATTGCCTCTGTTAGACATGTTAGGACACAAACATATGACTAAACAGCCATGAATTACTGCCGTTATGGTTGGGAAAAAAAGCGTTATGGTTGGGACATTTGTTTGATGTCTCCCCAAGACTATCTTTCAGCAGTTGGCAATACTTAGCTGAAATATAAATGAAAGCTGATGTCTAAGGAAAATAATATTGATTATAAGCAAGATGTTAGGCAATTGATTCCAAAATAAAAGGCTAAAACTACATGCAAGGTAGGAAAGCGTTATGGTTGGGACAAAATGTTAGTATGAAAAGGATACACATGGCAACGTGACATGCAAATGATATGTAAAATGTTAGTATTATTATTACAAAGCAATGTGTGTACTATCTGAAAAACATTTTTATTCAGTTATACTAACCTTATTCTAAAATATATTCCCATAAATACAAAAAAGGGCAGTTTAATGTAATTTTGGCTTCATTTGACCTATATCAGATAAAAGTCCGTTTCAAAAACACCGTAGCGAATATCTGCGTGTGGTTTTCATTTTCTTGTTTGAAAATGAATACAGTGTTTACATGTAACTTAAATCTAAGGTCAAAATATTGATAAAAGCAAAAATAAATCATGTTAAGCAAACAACGAAAACCCATGTCACGCTAAAATGGCAATTTTTAGGCTATCTTCCGAAATTCAAATCGCCATAGCTTTGGAACCGCTTTGTCTTTTTACCCGAAATTTGGGACAGATTTAAAGTGATACCAGCTTGATACTAGAAACAAGTTGTTTTATACACATATAGTTTTGTTTATCATTTAGAATGCTGAGAATGTTGGCTTCAATAAAACACACCCTTATTTGCTCTAGGCCATATGTAGATCAGTGTAGTCCCTGATCATAATAGATATCTACCCAGGATAGTCTGACTATCAGCAATAAGTAGACCATTGTAGTCCCTGATCATAATGGATATTTACCCAGGATGGCGGGACTACCTGCAATATGTAGATCATTGTAGTCCCTGATCACAATAGATATCTACCCAGGATAGTCTGACTATCGGCAATAAGTAGACCATTGTAGTCCCTGATCATAATGGATATCTACCCAGGATAGTCGGACTATCGGCAATAAGTAGACCATTGTAGTCCCTGATCATAAAGGATATCTACCCAGGATGGTTGGAATATTGGCAATATGTAGACCATTGTAGTCCCTGATCATAATGGATATCTACCCAGGATGGTCGGAATATTGGCAATATGTAGACCAGTGTAGTCCCTGATCATAATGGATATCTACCCAGGATGGTCGGACTATCAGCAATATGTAGACCTGTGTAGTTCCTGATCATAATGGATAGAATAAATTACTGTTTCAATCAATCAAACAGTATTTGGTACTTCGTTCCAAACAATGTTTGGAGATCATTCCAATACGATCATGTTCTGCTAATCAAGCCGCATTCCCATCTTATTTCATGAATATGGAACATATTGACAAAAAGCTCCAAGGAAAGAAAAACAATTATATAAGACATAACAGCAATTTCTTTTATTTTCTATACACTTCAGTTGATCAACATTCTTCACGAGGGCATCATAACACTAAGCTAATCACCTCGCCTTAACCCTTAGACTGCTACACACAACAATTGTCATCTGCTGTTGCTTTATATGTTTCGTTATTTGTCAATAAAAACATGATTCTAAATAAAGTGCTGTAAAATCATGTTGTAAATTATTCTAAAGTGCTGTCAAAGCATGTTTTTGATGATAAAAATGGAAATGATTCTCAAGTGCTGTCAAAGCATGTTTTTGATGATAAAAATGGACAATAGAAAATAAACAGCAGATGACAAAAAATTAAGATAGCGGTATAAGGGTTAAGATATTTGCAATACAGTAATACACGTTTTAACATAAAGGTTACTAATAAAATGAACATAGGTCCTCAGTGAGATTGACCATGTGTGATTAGATATGGGGCGTTTTCAAAACAAACCACACATTGTCAAAATTGTTAAAAAGAAATAGAGAAGACAAACGCATATTTGCATTATCAACCAGGTGATGCATAACCCCATTATTATTAGTCGGGTCAGTTATCATTTTACACATTTGCACACCACAGGAAAGCTTCAACCCAGCTTTCAGTCTGTTACATTGTCTGTTACAGTTTAATGGTTTTACATGTTACAAGTGTGTGACGGACGGAGGACAGACAAGGGTAACACTAAATGCCCCATCACTTTATCGTGGTGGGGTATACAAATGTATTGAATGGGTTATTACATCTATCAAACGACAATGTGCAGATAGTTTGTTTGTTTGTTGAGGTTTAATGGCCTATCAATAGCTAAGGTCATTTAAGGCCATGTCAATGGGTTTCGTACTAAATCCAATATATTACCATAAATCTGAGATGTATTTTCGACAAGTCCATACTAATGAAAGCACTGATTGATGCTAGTAATAATAGAATAAGTAATTTGCAACAAAAATATGCACAACAGCAATAGATGCAGTAACTATGATGGCGGTAAAATTTACATTTTTTCACAATAAACTCCTTTGCTAACTAACCAACGTGCCATAATTATATAATTGTTTCCCATAGACTTGCAAAACATGTATTTGGTTTCAGTCCAATTATAATTGATCACATTCCACTATCATTAATTTATATCTTTTTTTTATTCAAAAAATGTATTATTTAAACAGATAAAGTTTTTATTGGCTATAAACCAAAGTCTGTTTTCCATGCAAGTCTATGTAAATTGAATAAATATAAACTCTTGTTCCCTTTTACATTAACCCTTAGACCGCTACTCACAACAAGTATCATCTGCTGTTGCTTTTATATCTTCACTTATTTCTCAATAAAAACATGGTTTGACAGCACTTAAGAATCATTTCCAATGGAAATGGTTCTCAAGTGCTGTCAAAGCATGTTGTAAATTATTCTAAAGTGCTGTCAATGCATGTGTTTGATGATAGAAATGGAAAATAGAAAATAAACAGCAGACAACAACAAAATTTAGATAGCGGCGTAAGGGTTAAGATACTGCAAGAGTCATTATAGGGTTAACTGTATTGTAATTTTGAAATTTGCGGCGTATATCAGAATATGATAGGTCGGAAAATCTGTTTAATGGCGACGGTAAGGAAAATCTTGTTTGAAGCGCCAATGTAGGGAGACGGTGTTCCATAAAAATGTATGCCTCGGGTCGGTGCATTAAACTTGTCAATATTGTTTGTAGTTCCGCAGCCCTTTTTACAGCGCATTGTCACTTTCTGTCCAGGAACTGGGCCAGATAATGTGAATATGGTTATTTCACACTTGTTCTCATAGTACACTGTGCCACTACACTGCACACACTCGTTTATTGGAGGAACTAGAAACAAGTTGTACCCCTCATTGTATTTAAGAGTGCATTTCCACAGCAGTTCATCGGATAATTGAAATGCCTCCACATCTTGCACCAATGCACTGTACTGACTAATCTCAGTTTCTGTCAATTGTTCCTCGCTTTCTCCAACATTTACAATTCTATGTATGTATGTGGTGCGCTTGGGAAAGTTGGCGGGTACATGTCTGACTGCCCCAATAAGCCGTGATGTCGTTGATACGCCATATTTACATATCAGCCCAGAGATCAAATCTTCTTGGCTTAATAGCGATTTGTCACCAATGTTCTTGAATGCTGTTCCACTCTCTTTGAGACAATCATTGAACTTGTTTACGGATTCTCCTGTGTTCTTCGTTTCACTAAAGAAGTTCATGAACATTTTCCGCCTGGATGGTGTTGTTTGACGTCGTTTTTTCGGTGGCGACTCTTCCACATCTGTATGGCAGTCATTAAATGTTTTCCGTGGTGTTGCAGGATCCATACTGATTCTGGAAGATACAAAATATGTGTACACATTAAAGGTACATGCTCACTCAGTAGACACAAAATGTTCTTTATCCGAGACATTTTCTGGCAAAATAAACATTCGTTCACCATTACCCCACGTAGTGATTGTCATTATTATACATTTTATTATACATTTTATATCAGACGAACATTTTCACACAGATATCAGGGGCGATAACCGTGTTTCCTTAAAATGTTAACGGACATTAATTACTATTTATTCTCTGTATTTATTTTTTGATGTGCAATGATCATACTTTATAATCTGTCGAAAATGTTATTTTTTCAGGCGACGCATTTAATTAGTATAAATAATTAAAAGATATCATGCCTCATTTGCATATAAAAATAGCCTGATACCACCGCGTGTCACTATCAGTAAAATAAACATTACTAAATGATTATATCTCTATAGCGGGCACTCGTAATTTTTAGAACTGGTGGAATAGTCACAATGGACACAATCATACATTTATTTAATTCCTATAAGGAACATATTGTGCCTACAGCGTGGGCATGTACCTTTAAGACCACATAAAATAAATTTATTGATTATCATCCGAATTTTGTGAAAAAATGGGGCGGGTGGGAGGTTTTTATTTTTTATTTTCAGGCAATACCAGGAAGAGACAATTAAGGGCTAGATTTGTAATATCCGTTTTGTAATATCATTGTTATATTGAAGTGTTGCTAGCCATGTATCTGCTTTCCTGCAAAATTCGGTAAATGATTTGCTGTGTTGCAAGCTGACATTAGAATCTGGAACGCATCTTCCTGAACTGATTGTGTTTCACTATCTGATTTGTCATCTTTTTGATCGGTAAATTCCACAAAGCATCCTAAGCAGCCAATTGGGTCACATAATTTAACGTTTGAAGTAATTTATGTCAAGTTGTCTTTTTTGTGAACGATGTATGCCGAGACATTCGTCCGATTAATGGTATTGTCCGCTAATTGGCACCCATCCAACGATCCATTTACAAAATCATTGTACAAATCAGAGAACGTGGAGTCCGCGCCGGCCTTTACACCAATCCAGTCTTTGTGGTATTTGACTATGACAAACGTAGATATAAAATTGTGAAATTTTACTACAGAAAACGAAACTAGCAGCGCAGAAAATGATGGCAGAATAATTGATCACGGGCGGGCGGGGATGATAATCAATAAATTAATTTTATGTGGCCTAAAACTTAATTTTTTTTGTGAATCTAATAATGATTTAACAATATAGTAATTATTATCCACTTACCCAGATAGGCGTGAGTTCATATACATGTTTGCTTATGTGAGTAGATGTGCACATTAGTAACAAATTTTATTTCTTAATAACTTAGGAAACACTTCACCAACTAACTAGTTAGTAACGCTGGTTATTTTTCAGTATTATAAAAGTAGATTTTGACCAAAAACAAATATTTATCAGGCGATTCATATGTGCAACTGTCGTAAATACAATACAAACCTACAGCGAATATTTGTTTTTGCTAATCAACAATATACCAACTTTTCCAAATTACGAAGTCCAAAATGGGAGATAATCAGTGAGCCGAAAAGCAAATCAAAAATTTAAATTGAGGTTATAACTTTCAAGTTAACAAACATTTCAGTTAACGAAGAATTAATATATAGGAAACATGTACTTGGGACCACGAATTTGAGTTATAAGCAGTTTGACTTAATACAGTTTGAGGTAACATTTTGGTGTAATCTAATTGATACGAGTCCGTTCTCCTGCCTTTTCTACATTTTATTAACTACATTATATCATATGTTCTACTTCACATTTTGAGTTCTTTGTCAAATGGCAGAACAGGTAAAACTGGCTGATGGCTGGAACATACAAAGATGGCTGACTTTGCCTCTCCATGTGCCGTTATAGGATACAGTAATGAGGCAGTATTCACATATATGTTATACATATATTCCATCACGTTTACGAAGCAATTATGTTTGAATCAAACGATGATCGGGTATAGAACAGGTCCTTAAAGCCTAACTGGTGTTTCATTAACCCGTTCACTCCTAAACAAGTGGAATGGATTGTGATATGTTGCTTTTCCAACCAATCCAATTGTAACAAAATTATTTTCAGACTAGTAAAAATTATAAGAACGTGTTTTTTTCCTAAATAAAGTAAAAATTACTTTCTCATCATCAGCCAGTTCATCTGGATCTACACTGTTAGCAAACAACACTAGAGGTCTGTGGTGCTGAAAATGTTAACAGAACATACCTGAATCATACTCTACGGACAAGAAGTCAGTGCGTGAAAAAGGCAACAAGAAGGAGATCATTTGAAAATTAGTAATACAATGATTGTCGTTAGGGAGCGCGACACACATTTGGGTCGTGGTCTATACATGTGTGTAGTTTCATAAAAATATTCCAAAGGGTATGTGACTTATTATTCGGACACATCAGCGCATGAACAAACTAGAGCAGTCGATGGCGCGTCATCGCAATATACCCACTTTTCCAAAATGCTAAGGTGAGATAATCCATGAGCTTGTGCGGGATAACAAATCAAAATTCAATTTGCCCATCTACACACCATAAGGAAAACACACACCAAGTTTCAAGTCCTTAGCTATTACGGTTAAAAATAAATTATTTCTTACAAGGCAAAATTGACAAGATTGTAAGTGAAAAAGGGAGAGATAATCCATGACCGGGGGTCGAATAGAACATCTAAATTCACTTTGTGTATCTACACACCATAAGGAAGGCACACACCAAGTTTGAAGTCCCTAGCTACATGTATTACGTGTACAGTTAACAAGTTTTACTAATAATACAAGGCAAAATTGGGAAATTCTAAGTCAAAAAAGGGGAGGGAATCCATGACTGGGGGTTGAATCAAAATTCACTTTGCACATTAACATACCATAAGGAAGGCACACACCAAGTTTCAAGTCCCTAACTATTAGTATGGCACTTTTTCCTAAACCAGATGGCCACGGCCCGAATGTCGAGCCCGCCGAGGCATTTGATGGTCTCAGAGTGTATTTATTTGAAGTTTGATGCCCAATAAGCATACAAAGTTTCAAGCAAATCTGACTTACGGTTACAGAGATAGTAGGTATGTGAAAACTTTAACACAAATTTTGACAGAAACTTTAACGCAAATTTTGACAGAAACTTTATCGCAAACTTTGACCTTGACATAAGGGCACAGGGGCCGCATGAGTGGGACACCGAATGAATATATGGATGATGACTAATAAGCATATGAAGTTTCAAGTCAATGTTACTTAGGACTGCAGAGATATAAGGTATTTAAAAACTTTAACGCAGAATTCGGAACGCAAACTTCTAAGTCATTTGACCGTGGTCACAGGGGCCGCATGAGTGGGATACAGCATGAATATATGGATGATGACTAATAAGTATATGAAGTTTCAAGTCAATGTGACTTAGGACTGCAGAGATATAAGGTACTTATAAACTTTAACGCAGATTTCGGACGGACGGATGGACGTACTAACATTTTGGGTTTATGGGCTATTTGTTCTTTAAAAGATCAAAAGAATAGCTCCTAAACTACAAAATGCTTAGGGGCTACACGGAATAAGTCTATTGTATTCTATTGTCTTAGGCTCCTCCCCCTAGCCCCTAAACCCCCAATGTTTGCCCGGACGCACGGACACCCGGACGTCATTGTGATCACTATGTCTCGCTTTCCGCAAGCGGGCTCAACAAAAAGTAGGGATAAACTAGGAATTTCTTTTGTTTTTTTTATGAAATTCTTACACATAGTAAGGTCTATACATGCTCGACAACTACCTGATATATATTTAATGGCGAAATGAGTACAACTGCACAAATGGGAATTCAACACTGAAATAATGTGTAAATTAAATTATTGGCGCACGATGGTGAAAAATACAATATTTCAGGCAATAATAGCAGTGGCAATAGCGTGTGCACCTTATTTGTTTGTGTGTTTGTTGGGGTTTGACAGCATATCAACAGCTAAAACCATTTAAAATTGAAGGCCACGTCAATGTGTTTGTTACTAATCATGGGAACTGAATGCAGACACAGATTGGGCTACAAGAGTGTGTTATATGATCAGTTTGTTTGTTTGTTTATTAGTGTTTAACGGCCTATCAACAGCTACGGTCATGTAAGGCCGGGCAAACGGGTTCGATCCCATTTTAACCTGCTGCATTGGGGGGAAAATCCCCAAATCAGAACGGAATATTTACATCGAGAAACGATATATTCAGCCCTGAAATTAGAATAACCTGACCTGGTGCCAGGTCCATACCACACCAAGTCACTTGGCCCCTTCCCCTAAAATAGGATTAAGAATATCGTAATACTCACATAAGGGGTATAACCAGATTCAATTGTCACATACAAAATGCCAAAGACGTATGTGAGGGCCAAACCAGGTCTCCAGTCGGAATTCCGGTAAGGATGAACCCCGATCGTTAAATTACCCATCGCGCGCTCCCACCTGCCACCCACTATATGATCAGAAGCTACAATGGTCACCCATAAGCCAAATTTCTCCAGTCACAGCCACATATAACGCCATGTTAATTTAATTTTTGAACCGCATAAGTATGTGACTGACATATTTTAGAAATCGCAAGGATGGAGTGCACATGGATCTGTCACAAGAATAGGAGATAGGGGTTTGTATATATTCTATGAAGGCTTTCCATGAGAGAAAACATTAGAAATGTACCACAATGATAAGTACCATTTTATTAGAGAACATTGATCTTGCACTTCGTGGTATGCAGTCAGAGCACTAAAGGTTTGATATATAAATATGAAAGGAACAATGCTACGGAAATTGCAAGAAATCATTGTAATGTACTGCAATTTGTTATATATTTTTTTTTATCATTAACATTTATTCCCTATTCATTTGTAAAAGTAAAATACGCAATGTATTGAAATGACGTAGTATAATACTCTTTAGACACAAAGCTTATCTAGAGCTCTGTTAATTCACTTTTTTTTTTATACAACGTCTCCAACAATCACGTCGCACCAATACATAATCGGTTGCTACGCCCCTGTAATGGAGAAACCTTTTGATGGTAACAAATGTCAAGGTCATGTCAATGGTTGCATGTCCATGCGCATAAACTGTCCGATATATAAAGTAACACATCCCGTAATAATTGAAGTTGTGGTATGATGGAGAAACGGTTGCAAACATTTGAAGTGTTTGTACCACATTGTGAAATATGTGTGTGAATATTAAAGTTAAACCATCCAGAAAAAAATTGAAGTTATGGCATGATGGAAATGAAACAAATAGGAATTAACATCACAGCTTGTCCACACACTAACTAGAATTCTACTTGATGGATCATAACCAAATTTGATATACAATGTACATGCTTATCACAGCAAGACGAAGAACCATAATAATTTTCAAATCTTTGTGACGACTTATCTACCCTTTGTGCCAATTTATAAATTTTGCACTCTGTATATAGTTCACGCAATAACTAGAGTTCTATTTGACGGATCGTAACCAAATTTGGTATACATGTTTCATAAATAAAGAACCCTATTAATGTTCAAATCTTTTGCATGACTTACCTCCCCTTGGTGGCCATTTTTCGCAACCAAATTCATTATACATGTTTATCACAGCACGACGAAGAAGCCTATTGGTTTTCAGTGAGTTATCTCCCCTTGTTGACTGGCCATGCCTTGGCACGCCTCAACATTGTGACCTTTGACACTCGTATTTTAGTGTCTGAGGAGTATACCCATCAGTGTTACTGATTTCATTGTCAATGGAGTTATCCCCCCTGGCTACACCTCGACAGGTGTATATTGTGACATTCAGCACTCTTGTTAGAGTCCTGTATTCCAGAGCCCATCCCTGGCATGATGGAGAAAACATTATAATCTTTTCAACATAAATGACGACAGACGTACATAAGGAGCCTCAAGAGCAATAACATGTAATAAGTTTCATTGTTTTCTTTTGCCTACAACCACTTAATATTCCAAAAGTGTCCCCAGGCCGGATGGACGGAATATCAGAAACAAAGCAATATGCCCCCCTTTCTGTCACATAGGGGCCATAAATCGGGTGTACAACATTTGTATGTGAAATTTATACATACCATGGAAAGTGCTCCAAACTTGGTGGCCCGTGGAAGTTCGCCACCAACAAACTTCACATACACCATGTACACTGCAAGGAAAAACACAATGAATTAGCAGATTTCACATACACTGCAGGATATATTTTAAAATTTTCAGATAATCCAGACTATGCATTTACATTCATTTCAAACCTTTTCTGTAATCACAATTCACAACAGATGTTATTATGTATACATACAGTGGAACCCCTCTAAACCAGACACTCAGGAAAATATGGATGTTTAACTTAGATGTGTTTCGCTGTTATTTATCTCTGATTACAATGACTTTTCATGATACCAAAACACTAGAATGTGTCATGAAGCGCTAACATGTCTGATTTACAGTCAGGGTTGGCCGGGAAATACCGGGGGCGGGAATTACCGGCGGGAAATACCAGTATTTCCCATCCCGGGAAATACTCCCCAAAGTGGGAAATACCAGGAAATATGAATTTTGATGTTATTATTTGATAATTAAAGTTATTTAAATTAAGTTTTAAGCCCAGTAATAGTTAATTAAACGATCAACAACTTAATAATTAGATACATAGGGGTTAATTACAATGTATAGATCTGTTTCATTCCCAACTAGGGGTACTCATCAGGTGGAATATTTGGCAACCATGACATTTATATTTTGGTTGCATTATTTTTTTGTAAATTACTTCTTCATTTTTTAGGAAGCATCTGAGTGTCTGCAAGATACAATTCACAAGGCTAACGTCATCATGATCAGACTATGTTTAGACAACAGGCTGTTAATTGTCAACCTAATTCTCCCACACTAATATTTGGTATCAGGAAATGAGAATAAATGATCTTGCATGATGTGCATACACATAGTCTCTTACAAGTCTTATATGACTGACAATGTACTGTTGTTTTATGCTTTGCATTTGTATTACATGGATGCTCCACGTATCGCTTTGAAAATAAACGATGCAAAATTCCAAATCCAAAAGGGGATATAATCAATGACATGAGTGTGAAATCAACAATCAAAATATATTTTGCGCATCTACTTATCATAAGGAAGCTACATACCAAGTTCTGGGTCTGTAGCTATATATTTTGGGTTAAAAGTTTTACGAGTTACAAGGCAAAATTGCCAAATTCTAAGTCGAAAAGAGGGAGATAATCCATGACCGGGGCTCGAATCGAAAATAGAAATCAACATTCCGCATCTATGCTACTCATGATAAGGAACGAATCTGCTGCCAAATTCCAAGTCGAAAAGGGGGAGATAATCCATGACTGGGGGTCAAATCAAAAATTGAAATAAACTTTGCGCATCTACTTATCATAAGGAAGCTACATACATGTACAGAGTTTCAGGTTTCAGGTATGTAGCTATTACGATTTAAAAGTTTTATGAGTCACAAGGTTGGTGACGGATGGACAAGAGTAACACTACACTAAATGCCCCCTCCACTATCGTGGTGGGGCATAAAAAGGAATTTTATTTCTAATTCTTCATACTACTATAAGTGTATCTCGGCTCTAATTAGATGACTCTCTAATAGGTTACACTTGCGATGTATACACATCATTTTGTACTATTAAAATTCATTAATATGCACTATAATTAACACTGGAATTCAACTTTCTATTCCTGGCGGCAATTATCGACATTCCATTGGATCTTATATATATATAAATTATAGAGCATTAATTGTAACGATTCATATAATTGGCAAAAAATATATTCCATTATTAAGCAAGATTTATTCCACCTATATAATTTGCTTTTTTGATTGTGAAAGAAAAAATGCTGTGTACTTTTATCATATTGTTGTGACTTCAGTCCAGTTTTCTATTCAAGTGAATCGATGTCAATAATTTAAAAATGCACTGCCTGATTTAGCATTTTCTGATCACGATCTGCACCTAAAATAAATAGATGTTTTATTTGTATTTATTTGAAAAGAAAATACAACTTTTCGTTTTCAACACTATCATTATGAACCAGTTTTAAGAAACCAAACAAATACATTAAGTAAAAACCTGTACTATCTCATTTTCTTTTGAAATTTGTATAATCTAATTAAGTAATTAAAATCCTGATACAACTTTACAATAGTATAAGATTTTCAAGAAAAACATTCCTAGTTTCTTATTTCTTCACTAAAAAAAACACGACTTCAGATTTGAACACTCTTGAACCCCTCAACCGGTCACCCTAAACACCCCAAAGGCAGTTGAAATATATTTTTATGGAGAATAAACCAAAAAAGTTTGATATCCTTACTCAAATGAGTTAATTTGTATTGCTTTAGGACCTGTGATCTATAGCAAAATCTAGAGTAACACCCTTAGAATGTGTTAATCAACACATGATTTTGATGGCACAAATGGAAAATAAAAATAAACAGCAGATGACCAAATTTAATCCGGCTTTACAAGGGTCAGTATGTCTAATGACATATAGTATTTAGTGTACATCTCTCAAAAAAGGACGGGTCAAAGATAACTGAAGTTCAGAAGTTTAGATTAGATGTATTTCCAATGTAGAAATGTTGTGAAATAAAAAAATATATACATATTTCTGATGTTTTATTGCAGATGTCAAATTTGTCAATGTTTGAAGACAGTTAAAAAAAAATGTGATTTAATGCCAATTATTACTTCCTGAGGTGGAGATGGAAAATAAATGTAAGTTGTATGGATAAATGAATACTATATATCCCACATAAAAAAACAAAAAAACTATTTTTTTTTAGAAAGTATAAATAGAAATGAAAATTGTAGATAATCACATGTTTAATAATCATATTTATATGTGATAAAAGCATAACTTACCGATCTGTTGATTGTAGGAAAGCTCGTGTTAGAATATATGTATTTAAGCACTATTAAATGGTATCATAGTAGTAAATGAAGTTAATCTTTACATGAAAAGACTGTCACAGTGGAGAGAAATGGTTTGAATAAGCTAAGCAAATTATTGGATGCCACAATCAGAATAAAACTGACCAATCACAGACTCTGACACATACAGGTCAGACTTGATAAAACTGATTTGAGGTGGTCAGCAGCCTCACCTGCATGTCGTAAAAACCATAAATCCCCTATTGACAGTCTTTGATGTTGTTGATTTTCCATCAGATAAGAAGATCAAACGTTTTATGGTCAGCAATTAATTGTCCAGTACTGTACACTGGCTGGACAAGGATGGAATGGATACTGCCTACTAGATTTGGAAGTTGGCACACTGATTGCAATGTTTTTAGGCCATATACAATTAATTTACTAAACATCATCCCAAACCGCCCTGAACAACTAATGCCAGATTATTTAATAATTATTAACAGTCATTATTTTGTTTTAAACACTAATTACAACACATTTTAATTTAAAAAAATCAATCCTACAACCCATCCCATTTCTCCTTGAAACTCGGATGACATTCAGTAATAATTAGAGACTTTAATCAGCCAATGACTTGTATACCACTATATATATAATTCTATATATCTGCAAAGGAATGCTTATAACATAATAACAGTACAAAGCACCTTATAATTATTTTTAATGTGAAAGAAAAATAGAAACAAACAAATCATTTAAATTTTACTTACCAAACCAGAGTCAATTAACCCACTCCCCACAAGTAATAGGATTAGTAATAATCTTATTACCTTTATAATGGGTACAACAGGATTCAACTCTCGCATACCAGAGGGTGATACCAGGGATATTGGATCTCGTTAAGTCACTGTATATTTATGGTTTGTGTGACCAGTGTAGATCCAGATCAGCCTGTGCATCCAGTCATGCTTCTAAAAAGCCATACATAGTACATTGTTAACAGGCTACAGTTGTGTGGTATTTGATCAGGAGCTAGGCTCGCCACCAATCATATAAGCACAATGGGTTAGCGTAACAATGCCTGTTTTCTCATGATGCATGTTTCTCTGGTTCTGACCATAAATCACTGTTTGAAGCTATGCAGTGCCATCAACGTTTATAACAAAATAAACAGTAGCCAAACCAGCAAAGTTAGAAGTACCATGCGAGTCACTAGCTTCAAAGAAGCTTAGAACTTATACTAAGATTAAAATTAGATTACAATTTGTTAAGGATAAATCTAGCTGCTACCCACTGTAAGCTTTCAAAGAGATACAAGACATAATTTTATCTCTATAACAATATGTTGTAATAACCAAGCATTCACAAGTTTCACTTTAGAAAAGAAACAAAAAAAATAAAACATATACAAAAAATCCAAATATACATTTTTATTTTTTTATGTATGTCTTATCAAACGTATCAAAAGTTATTTATACTTTACCTGTATATTGTGACCACATGAAAGAAACAAATGAAAATATAAATCTATACATACCTCATTTTGGACGCGCATATTCAACATTTCTTCAACGTATATTCAATATTTCTTCAACGTATCTTCAACATTTCTTCAACTATCTTCAACATTTCTTCAACGTATATATACCCTGTCTATATATACGTTTCCGGTATGAAAATATAAATCTATACATACCTCATTTTGGACGCGCATATTCAACATTTCTTCAACGTATATTCAATATTTCTTCAACGTACCTTCAACATTTCTTCAACTATCTTCAACATTTCTTCAACGTATATATACTCTGTCTATATATACGTTTCCGGTTCCAAAAATATTCATAAAACTCATTTTAGATAGTGACCAATGCTGAAATAAACAGGACGTGTTTGTGTGACCAGTGTAGATCCAGATCAGCCTGTGCATCCAGTCATAAGCCATACATAGTACATCGTTAACAGGCTACAGTCGTGTGGCATTTGATCAGGAGCTAGACTGGTCACAAATCATATAAGCACAATTGGTTAGCGTAACAATGTCTGTTTTCTCATGATGCATGTCTCTCTGGGTCTGACCATAAATCACTGTTAGAAGCTATGCTTAGAACTTATACTAAGATTAAAATTAGATTAAAATAAAAAAATTAAATACAACTTTTTTTATCAAAAAAATATGTGCCAACACATTTAATTCAAAAATCGGTAATACTGTGTAACCAAAGACATATAGTATGTAACCCATGTAACCAATGCATAATAGCAGTTACAAATAGTTGGTATAGATAATACTTACAAATTTCATTAAAAACTCTGTAACATATCTACTGCTATACTGTGTAACCAAAGACATATAGCATGTAACCGATGTAACCAAAGCCAGATAATACTTACAAATTTCATTAAAAACTCTGTAACATATCTACTGCTATACTGTGTAACCAAAGACATATAGCATGTAACCGATGTAACCAAAGCCATATAGCGGTTACAAATGGACACTGGTGTGCAAAGGTGCGGATTTTGGGCCATATATGTGTGGTAGACTAGCATGCCATGTCTATATCATGTTTAACTTCTATTTTTCATTATCTGACTTTTATCATTTTAGCAAAGTAAGTAATAAATGTTAAAAGTCAGATAACGGTGGTAAAGCCTAGTGCTATGTCTAGGGTGTGGGGGCCCTCCCACAGAAAAGAAATTCAACCTAGAGGCCAGACGCTGAACATGGTGTTTCCTGCGTTCTATGCCAAAATAGTGCCACGGCGACGGCGCGCCGTGGTGGTGTCTACAGCCGTGTTGTACAGTAGTTTTATGTGCTTAAACTGCAGCAAATTTATGTTCACACATTATTTTTGCTCAACTGAGCCAATTAATGGCTTGAGTGAGCTATTGTTGCCGCTTTTCGTCCTTCATTCACAGTCACACGTCCTTTTCTCACGAACCACTTGCCGATGCTGGCCAAACTTCACAGTTATAGTCCTTGGATGAAGGACTTCAAGGAGGTTGTCGCATAACACAAGAATGACAAGATTGCCACTGTCATAGCTTAAATTCTTAGAAAATCTGCCCACCAACTGCCACACAGATTTCGACGAAACTTGGTAGGAGTGATCGACAGTCGATGCCCTTTCGCAGTTATCGTCCTTGGGTGAGGCATTTTCAGATTGGTTAAAGTGACTTGTGTCTCGGATGTGGATGGAATGTGAGCAAAATAGTTGGTAAACTAGAAATGTGGCCTATCGGCACACCAATGCCCCTGCTGGCAGCCAAAGAAAACGAGGTACATTTGAAAACACAGAGGGCCAGAGAACCGTGAATTTGTCGCAGCATGAAAGCAGACCATCAAAGTAACGGTGTGTGACATATCAAGCAGAATCATGCAAGGAAACAGACATTATAAGACACCTACCCGAGTTTCGAACGCACCAAGTATGTGACGACCCTGGGCTTAGCTTATATTCAGTTATAATTTCAAACGTGCTGCCTGTCATAGACATTTCAACCAGAGTGTAGTGGTAGAGGGGATCCATACATCCTTAAAATAGGCGGTGATAACAGTTCCCCTTTTAACTATTTTCAGAGTTGTTAGTATATTTGAGGGCCGGACTGCGCTAGTGATAGAGTGCACCTCAGTGACGGTTGAAGGCTTTGTGTTGTTTACCACTGTACGCTTGCATCTCATATATGTTCTTAGCCCTTACACGGCTATCTTTTTTTGTCGTCTGCTGTTTATTTTCTATTTTCCATTTGTATCATCAAAAACATAGAATGACAGCACTTTAGAATAATTTACAACATACTTTGACACCACTTCAGAATCATTCACATTGGAAATGATTCTCAAATGCTGTCAAACAATGTTTTTATTGAGAAATAAGAATATACACAACCACATGTCATAACAATTACAATTCCAACCTTTAAGTTTACTGAGATCGATAACTCGGTGTGGTATGGCATAAATCCTAACCATAAATATTATGACTCCGTTTCCGGTTCATGTCTGAACCCAGGACATAAGAAATTAAATGTTTTTAAAGCTATTTTTCGCTGTTAATTGGACATGTTGTGGTTGAAATTATCATAATTAATAAATAACATTATTAAATTATGAAACAGTTGTCAATTATAGCATTCACATAGGAATTTATATATTTTTAAACGCACTATGAGGGAGCGTGTGGGGTATTGAATATTAGCGACCTGAAAATGTAATTTGGAAAATGTATAACGCTGTTTACCTATGCCGTCGTGGCGACCTCTATTGCCCATCTACCACATATTATAAAGAGGTTCCAGTATATCGGGGAATATGTTTTATTTGAATTTGTGCATTATATCAAGATATGAGGGAGCGTGTGGGGTATTGAATATTAGCGACCTGAAAATGTAATTTGGAAAATGTATAACGCTGTTTACCTATGCCGTCGTGGCGACCTCTATTGCCCATCTACCACATATTATAAAGAGGTTCCAGTATATCGGGGAATATGTTTTATTTGAATTTGTGCATTATATCAAGAATATTGACCAATTGTGTTTTGTGACTGAGGTACTAGTATCGCGATACGTATTGTATCGTGAGGTAGGTGTATCGTTACAACCCTATTAAGAAGTTCCTTGAAGGATTACTTGAAGGATTACAAGAATATTAACCATTGAAATTGTATTTTGTGAATGAGGTACTAGTATCGCGATACGTATAGTATCGTGACCCAAATATCGCGATACGTATTGTATCGCGAGGTAGGTGTATCGTTACAACACTATTAAGAAGTTCGCCGGAGTTTCTCAATTTTGTCATAACTTATATATTCCTTGAAGGATTACTTAAATATTTCAACACAGTATACCTGTAGACAAATGCTGCACATCCATGCTGCCCTTAATATGACTGACCTTTTGACCTTCACAACTTTGAACTTCTTCCCACATTAAGAAGTACTCCGGAGTTTCTCAATTCTATCATAACTTATATATCCCTGGAATGATTACTTTACTAGTTAAATACATCATAAATTTGGACAAATGCCACACATCCGTGCTGCCCTTAATATGACCTTGACCTTTTTACCATTAATTTAAGAATATTGTAGTATTGAATCTATCAAAAGAACAAAAACAGAATAAAGACCATATAATGGTCATCTCCTGAGTATATGTGTCGGGTTTAATTAATTAGAAGAATTTTTTTTAAAGCGCTTGTCTTGTGAAATGATACTTTCAATGTCGTGCCTCATAACGTTTATATTTACTTATTGCTACCTATTAATTTCTAATAAATGCATATTCGAACGCAGTTAATCATGACTCATGCATGGCTATATGCGATAGTTAATATGTACGCATGTCATGCTGCTACCATTGTGTATTGCGTCTAGTTAAGATCGACAATCTAAACATATATTAATGTATTCAATGTTTGTGGTAATTTAGTATAATCATTAGTATTTATTGGTGGGACCGTGCTCAGTTACTTCCATACAGGACCCGCATTGGATAGCAACTCCCCCACAATATTAAACCGTGTCCAATTCTCTGAGTAAAAGGATATGTACGAAATGAGGATGGATTCTCTGTTATCCAAGATATATATAGTCGACTTCTTTCGTGTAATACTACACACATGTATATAATATCACCAACTTGCCGATGCTGCCATCAGACTATGCGCAATAATAGTTTAGTGCATAAACTTTGCTGGCTCTTGATAACAAACAGACAAGCAAAATGAAAATACAAGCATGATGACAGATAATGAACACGATTAGCACATGCTATGACATATAAGCATGCATTGTACACTTTCTTCGCTTTAACATATATCATAGCAGACCGTGGCCAAGCCCTCCATCTGCTCTAAATACAGAGCATTCTGACATACGCTCTTTCTTATATAATAGAAGCTCATAAAACTAGCATATATAATGATTATTAATAAGTTAAAATGCTGTCCTTCTACCATGCGCATTTTATAGTAGTACCATGGTAACCTTATTTTCCATCAGTCTATTGTCCATATGGTTTACTGCTTTCTAGTATACCCTTATAAATAAACATGCGATGTTCTTGCAAATAGACAAACAACACAGTCTGGTGACCTTCGTTATGAGGAAGCTTATCATTACTAGAATGATTAAATTACTTAAACTAACCAGTATATGTTTCAACTCACTAACTGACTTCTAAAAAGAGCATACGATATGCAAATATCATTCTCGAAATTGTTCTGCTTTTCTGAATACAGTGTATATATCAGATTCAGTTTAACACGACAGTTTATTTTGCATTATGGAAAAGATTATATCGTTGTAGCTACGTATACTATAGTTTTGTTATATACGGTACATTGTATTGATGAAAACTAATTTAGTCCATGCAGGTTTCATGAATATTATCACCTTCAAAAGTGTATAACCAGAATATTAGTCCCTGGTATGGTGTACCTATCTGAGCACTCTGTAAACCTATTTAATGTATGTGAACACCTAGTCAAGTGTACAAATCCTTATAAGCACAATGATAATTAGCTAAGTATGTCTGAACATATGTGTAAACATTTCAATTAAGTCATATCCTTGTGCAATGTGTTCGCAAATTAAGGAGCATACTTGTATAAATGTTGTAAAACCTCATCGAGTATGTGACATAATTTGCATATGTTACGTCGCACAGTGCTGGATTCTTTGATACCGACTATGTGAGTATAGACACAGTATGTTCGAACAATTGTGTATTAACTTCCAATTAAGCAATATATGTGTGAAGTATGTATATAATTGACTAGCAAATGTAATATAAACCATGACAAGTCTCATCGAATATTTGACACATATATTATGATGTATTGTTAGAATATTTGACATTGAATGCATGGATAAAAGCATCCACATGAAGTTCACTATTTGACTTTTTCACTGGTCTATGCTTGGCAATCGTTTTAATTTGGTGGCCATTTTGAAAGCAAACATGATTGGTTATTATGTTATGTCGTTGCTAGCAAAGACATTCTTATCAACAGCAGCTCATGTTGGCGTATTTCACTTTCTTAAGCAAAGTAATGGATGTATGCACCGGCTTCACTACTAAGTTATTTCTTGCGTACCTGCATTTATCAGAAAAGGCAATTTGGTGGCCATTTTGAAATTTAAATATGGTAACGTATAAGAAACGGCATTACTACATTTCTTATACAATACTTTGAACTACAAATATAGGTATATATAAATGAAAGTACGCTCATACTTGTCCTACATACCAATCTATTTAAAAGTGTAGCTTTTTGGCTGCCATTTTGAAAATATAACCGCCATACATTGAAAAATATTGTGTGTTTCTGATATTTAGATGCAGAATATATATTATTCCGATCTTCTGAGCAATTTATATGGTTATCAGTTCAATGAGAACTGCAAATTATCATATCCATATCATTATTCTGACAACAAGAATGCATGAAGTGCTTTGAAAAAATGGCACCCGGATATTTTGGAAACCTTACACATTAAAGTTTATAAATTCATCGGGTGCCAAAAGTTAATACGGGGTGCCGGATCATATACGTACAGTTACATTTGCCCCCTGACTATAGATCATTTTGCAGTTTTCAGTTACTACCCGTCCTCCATATCAAACATATATGTAACTTATTGCTCAATCGATGTTCATTTTCTTGTGTATTATATAGTTCTTCAGTTATCATCAATATCTCTTGAGGAAAGCAAGTTTCCACTATCACACGGTAATTCACTGAGCAAATAGATATTGTACACACACTATATGGGCAAGAATTCAGTATCTGGCCTCATCAGGGGTACATTTAAGATATTGTGCTTTGTCGGATCGGGTGCATATTTTTCTCTCGCTGTTACATTTGGCGCGCAGCGTGGGCCGTGACTGATATATATATATACTCCGATATTGTCCCACAGATAATCACTAATCCAAACAAATATGTATTTTGAGGATGAATTTCAATTTGGCTGGGGAGTATGTCACGGCACTGATCTAGTAACTCAGGAAAGAAGATATGTGTCTGTGCCCGGTTAGCTCAGTCGATAGAGCGACTGCATTGTAAGCGGGAGGTGCTGGGTTCGATTCCCAGGTTGGTGCATATTTCTCTCTTCCTGTTACATTAGAGAAACTGCATCGTTGCATTTTCCAAGCTTGACAATTCAAGTTTCAGTTGTTTACAAAATATACATGCCTTTGAATACGGAGAGATAGAAATGTGCTGAATCTCGTGTATGTAACATTGACAAAGAGGTGAAATGTATTTGGTGATCCTATATTGCATTCAAGTCTTAGTTTCTTAGTTTCTTAGTTTCTTTGCTGTAAACAAATTTACTGTGCACTAACAATCACCTTTACCGAAAAAGTGCATTGATTATTGCATGATGACAAAAGGCTACAATATGTACCTAGCTACTATCAAAAGTGAGAATATGCCGATTTCTAACAAATGTTTCAATATAAACCTGGCTGCTGATTGTTGTTTTCTATGTTTACATGAAGCAACTTCTGCATACGTACATGTAACAGTTTGTTGACAAGAAATATTATAAATATTAAATACACTTTTACCATTTTTGTTTCTTTTAAGATGAAACATAATTCTTACTTGCATCTTAAGACTCACCGCCAGATGGTTCATATGTTAAGCTACTGGACTGCTTATGCGTATGTAACATAGTTTGACAAAGAAAATGTTACATACACACACTAAGTTAGGTTCTATGTTGTTCAATGGTTATATTTCGGATGGACAAATTATTTTTGTACTGAACTAGAGTTAGACTACTCACGGAAACGTACGATCTATTTTGACGCAATGAAAAGGAAAAGATCGATATGAAATACATGCACATAATAGGACATGTTAAAAATGTCCCCTTTTTTTCGCCTAAAAAACGGGAGATACGTACATATTGAAGAACTGTACAGCTTGTTCAATTTATTTGCTCTTTCGTAAACTCGGCAGTAAATAACATATTTATATTCTCTTCTAACAGCAACTATGGTAACACCTTATATTCCATCACTAGCATGATAAAACATAGCACAGTATAACAACAAGAAACGACAACTAACATAGATAGTTCGTGTATTTGGTCAGTGTGATCACATCGTCATCAAACACAACAATTCTTGTCTGGAATCTTTCTGCTCGATAACGAGAACCCGGGCTGGAACGACTAGACGAGATCGACGTCATCTAAGTGAAACAAATGTCAAACTGCAAATAGAACATTTATTAGATCCCATAGTCATTGTCTCAATTGTAATGTAATTGTAATTTTCTCGAAAAACATGGACTATTTGTAATATATATATATAATGTAATTATATACATAATATATATGTCTACGCTATTTGATAACACCTTACTCTTTGCTTTAATATCGAAATGCTTAAGCTATGCAAACTTAGAAATGAACTAGATACATTAGTATTTCAAAATAAATACATGAAAACTAACTTTAAATTGAAATACAATTGTTCACACGCTTTGACCTAATGGGAAGTATCAACCATTCCAGGGAAGTATCAACCATTCCAGGAATAGGGTGGATGGGATAACACTGTACAAAAAGACGACCACACTGATTGAACACGAAAGCTCGAATGCCAGCAAACCGCTAAAATATCAGAACCCACAAATTACTACATGCTATCACGAACAACCACACATACACGCAAACTGTGTGCTACACCATACCCGTACTGACCACTCCAATAAATGACCCTTCAAGAGGGCCATTACAAATTGTTTCTGACCGAGACGACAACTAAATATTAAAACTTCAATAACATATTTGTTGGTACTGCTAGATAGTCTATATGTGTATTCATATAACTGAAGTCATAAAAGTGTTCCATCTCAACATTTCTCTTTTTTATGTACTGTTTAAATAGAATTGACAAAAGAAAAATACGCATTCTCCAGAATAGCGAAAGGATAATAGAGTGCCAACTATCAAATGTCAACAGCATATGGTATTTAGACGTAATATTCATTCATTCGGCTTATATTTAAAGTTGGGAATTGGCTCGAACACCTTCCATACACGGTATATATAGCCCAGTAAAGAAGCAGGCCAATGGTCGTCGGTCTGGTTTATATAAACTCCTGTATTCTGCAGAGCACAGCTAAATATAAACCACACACATAATCATTCACATAGTAATGTGACGGCCAACTTGAGCATCACTTATGTGTTAGTAACTTATAAGTAAAACATTATACAAACAAAACACGAAACGCAATATCAATTGAAATGCACACATTGAAATTGCAAACCAGATTCAAACTTGTTAACGCCATTGTGAGAAATTAGGCAGGGTATTGGCGGCCATCTTGAATATCATTTTTTTTTCGTTATTTGTACTAGTCTATAAAACATATGTCTAACGTCCACAGTGCATGCGTAAAAGCAATATATACTATATACAATATATAATATATTACAGAAATATGTTTTGGTTTCAGACTATTAATACTCGAACACCAGGTTTGTTGTTTTAGGCAGCCATTTTGGACGACATCTTGGATTATGAAAAATGCTCAAGGGTGACAGAATTATTCTCTGAATGTCATCCGTCGGATTCCAATAATACAGGTCCTGAAGATGCAAAACACTAAAAACCCATATGTATATATGCCAAGGCGGGGTCCTGTGGTAGTTCGGCAGGACAGTCGTCTGCTGTTGCTTTTATATCTTGAATTATTTTTAAAAAAAAAAAATGTTTTGACGGCACTTCAGAATCATTTCCAATGGAAATGATTCTAAGGTGCTGTCAAAGCATGTTGTAAATTATTCTAAAGTGCTGTCAAAGCATATTTTTGATGATAAACATGGAAAATAAACAGCAGACGACAAAACATTAAGATAGAGGTGTAAGGGTTAAGACTTTCGCAGTGTTTGCAAATGTGTAGATCCAGTTGAGCCGTCTCGTGACGAGCCGTCGCATCAGGCATGATATGCCTGAAGTTATCTTCATATTTTTAAAACAAAAACCTTTTCACCTAGTCTGAATATCTCTTTGTGACAATTGGATTGGTGGGAAAATTAACAGGTCACAGTCCATTCCAGTTATTTACAGGTGAAAAGGTTAATCCTGTTTTATGAACATAACCTCTCATACATATCTCTTTGGCAGATGAAGTGAACTCCAAGATGTGAAGTATTCAGTAAAACAACAAAAATGGCAGAATCGGCTGTCGAGCCATTTGGTGAGTAACGAGGCACAGATAACATGTCAAAACGATAATAGGTCATAAGGCGATAAAGTGTATATAGCTGTGACTGGAGAAATTGGGCTTATGAGATTTGTCACAAATGAAGCTCCTGATCAACTTGCACACTCCTGTTGCCTGATAACGATCTATATTGCTTGCTAGTAACAACATGAGTGGTTCATTGATGGAATGGCAAACAGTGCATATCTTGATCCGACTGTAGATGAACAGGCTGATCTGGATCTACACAGGCCACAAAACTCATAAGCCCCATTTCTCCAGTCACAGCCACATCCGTGACTGACTGGAGAAACTGTGCTTATGGAATTTGTGGCGAGACTATCTCCAGGGGCCCGTTTCACTAAACATCGTACGACTAAAATGTTCGTAAGCACACATTTAGAATCGTCTGGAAATTTCAATTGATGGATTTACATTTATTGAGCATATGCAGCCTATAGCCTATGCTCAATAAATGTAAATCCAATAATTGTTTACAAGAAAACATTGTCAATGTGATATTTACAGACTATCATAATTTTGCACTTACGAACATTTTAGTCGTACAAAGTTTAGTGAAACGTCCCCCAGATCTGTTTGCAAACTTCTTCTGTTTGTTAGAAGCAGAACAGATGTTTCACTAATTGAAGATCATACATGCTGTCATGGTACGTAACTCGTTATGGGGAAAAGATGTGTATTTGTGCCCGGCTAGAGCGATGGTACGGTAATCCAGAGGTCCCCGGTTCGAGCCTCGGGTATGATATGCATCTGTCTCGCCCTGCGATATTTGGCGACCGACGAGGGACCGTGACTGATAAATACTGCCCAAATTGTACCAAATATATGGAATTCAAATACAAATTATATATAGAATTCGGGGAAGAATTTCAATTTGACGGGGGAGTATGTCACGGTACGTAACTCACTATGGGGAAAAGATGTGTATTCGTGCCCGGGTAGCTCAGTCGGTTAAAGCGATGGTACGGTTCGAGCCTCGGGCAGGATATGCATCTTTCTCGCCCTGTGACAGTCCAGATCAGACTGTAGATGTACAATTGTAACTATGAATATATGTTGTATAAATATAATCACTAGGCATGTATTTGAACATATATACAGTAGTTACAGTGGTGAGTGGTCATATTCTAATTAATGATAAATTGAGTGAAGAATGAGACATTCGCTGAAATTAGACGATGACATTTAAGGATTATTTTCACCGGTCACGGATCTCCGGAACAACGACAAATCGGTCCCCAATTAGACAGGGCGATTGTCATTTGATTGTTCAATATGTAGGTCAATGTCACATGCTATATGTCCGTTCCTTATTTCAGGTTCTGGTAGGAGCACTTTCAGTACTTTGATTATGACCCCGCCACCGAATTGTGAGGGGGGCATATAGTGTTATATCCGTCCCGAAACCTTATCTCTCGGGTAAATGGCTTATCATTTCTGTTTCCTTGTTCGGATCTGCTTCACTTTTCACACACGCATTGCTCTAATGCTCCTCTAACGCCCTGTGACAAATCCACATTCGTCCCGCCCCCGCTAAGCCCAGGGTCAAGGTCACAGACTTGGTGCATTCGAAACCTTAACGCTCGTGTAAATGGCTTATAATTTAAATATGCCTCGTTTTCTTTGGCTGCCAGCGGGGGCATTTTTGAGCCGACAGCCCACATTTCTAGTTTATTCTGTTCCAATATTATATAATAGTTATGTGTATGTAAGTGCTACAAATTGAGTATTTGTCTGTAGACATCGCAATAGGTCGCTTATAGCTTTAAGTTTGACCACACTAAATCATCAGATATTTATGCGCGGTGTAGTCGTAAGTAGAACAGTAAAAAACAAATATGTCTATTGTTATTCTATAGACACTCTTTGCTTGCAGAAACATCACAGCCATGTTAATGTATCATTTACACCAGTTGCTAGCATATGTTTTGGGATTATTTTGTAAGTCAGAGCATGTTTGTCATGTGACGCGGTTTCAATTCCAACCACCGACTTTTGCGCCACCAAGGTGGTCGCAAGAGATTGAATTTATTTTTCTTAACAATAATTAAACCTATATTTATGTTCCCCGAAAAAAAGTTTGGGGGAGAATATAGTTTCCGCTTTGTCCGACGTGCGAGTTTTACATTAAAGTTTTTCAAATTGGTATATCTCTGTGACTACAAAGGATATCAACTTGAAACTTCATATACACATTGATCACCATCCATATTTTCATTGTGTACCCTATCCATGTTGCCAAGTTGTGCAGGCGAGCTAAAAGCATACCCCAAGGTCAAGGTCACAAACTTAGCACATTCATAAACTTAACGTTGGGGTAAATGTCTTATAACATCAGTTTCCTTTCATGGAACGCCTTGATATTTCACACATGCATTCCTCAGATGACCCTCTATCATGCATTAGCAAATCCATGACCCTTAACCCAAGGTCAAGGACACAAACTTAGCATGTTCATAAACTTAACGTTGGGCTAAATGTTGTGTAACTTCTGTTTATTTACAGGGAACGCCTGGATATTTCATACATGCATTTTTCTGATGATACTCTATCGTGCTATAGCAAATCCATGGCCCACCCCCACCCCTTTCCCCAAGGTCAAGGTCACAAACTTAGCACATTCATAAACTTAACCTTGGGGTAAATGTCTTATAACATCTTGTTTTCTTTCATGGAACGCCTTGATATTTGATACATGCATTCCTCAGATGACCCTCTAAATTGATGTAGTAAATCCACGACCCACCACCCAAGACTTACTCCAAGGTCAAGGTCACAAACTTAGCATGTTCATAACCTTAACGTTGGTGTAAATGTATTTTAACATCCGTTTCCTTTCATGAAACACCTTGATATTTCATTCATACATTCTTCAGATGACCCTCTATCATGATGTACCAAATCCACAACCCACCACCCAACCATAACCCCATGGTCAAGGTCACAAACTTAGCATGTTCATAAGCTTAACATTGGGGTAAATGTTGTGTACCTTCTGTTTCTTTACAGGGAACGCTTTGATATTCATTCATGCATTCATCTGATGATCCTCTAGTGTGCTACTGCAAATCCATGACCCACCCCCACCCTTTCCCAAGATCAACATCATAAACTTAACGTTGGAGTAAATGTCTTTTTATGACATATGTTTCCTTTCATGGAACGCCTTGATATTTGATACATGCATTCATCTGATGATACTATATTGTGCTATAGCAAATCCATGACCCACCGCCAACCCCTTACCCAAGGTTGAAGGTCACACACTTAGCACATTCATAAACTTAATCGTTGGGGTAAATGTCTTATAACATATGTTTCCTTAAATGGAACGCCTTGATATTTCATACATGCATTCCTCAGATGACCCTCTATCATGCTGTAGCAAATCCACAACCCACCACCCAGCCCTTACCTCAAGATCAAGGTCACAAACTTAGCATGTTCATAAACTTAACGTTGGGGTAAATGTCTTATAATATCTGTTTACTTTCATGGAACACCTTGATATTTCAAACATCCATTCCTCAGATGATCCTCTATCATGCTGTAGCAAATCCACAACCCAGCGCCAGCCTTCACTCCAAGGTCAACGTCACAAACTTAGCACATTCATAAACTTAGCGTTGGGGTAAATGTCTTGTAAACATCTGTTTCCTTTCATGGAACACCTTGATATTTTATACATGCATTCATCTGATGATACTCTATCGTGATATAGCAAATCCATGAGCCATAGCCCATCCCTTACCCCAAGGTCAAGGTCACACACTTAGCACATTCATAAATTCAACTTTAAGGGTAAATGTCTTATAACATCTGTTTCATTTCATGGAACTCCTTGATATTTCATATATGCATTCCTCCGATGACCCTCTATCATGCTTTAGCAACTCCACGACCCACCAACCAACCCTTACCCCAAGGTCAAGATCACACACTTAGCATGTTCATAAACTTATCGTTGGGGTAAATGTCTTATAACATATGTTTATTTACAGGGAACGCCTTCATATTTCATACATGCATTCATCTGATGATACTCTTTTGTGCTATAGCAAATGCATGACTCACACCCCCACCCCTTTCCCCAAGGTCAAGACAACAAACTTAGCACATTAATAAACTTAATATTGGGGTAAATGTCTTATAACATCTGTTTCCTTTCATGGAATGCCTTGATATTTCATACATGCATTCATATGATGATACTCTATTGTACTATAGCAAATCCATGACCCATACCCCCACCCCTTTTCCCAAGGTCAAGGTCACAAACTTAGCACATTCATAAACTTAACGGTGGGGTAAATGTCTTATAACATATGTTTCCTTTCAAGGAACGCCTTGATATTTCATAAATGCATTCCTTAGATGACCCTCTATCATGCTGTAGTAAATCCACAACCCACCACTCAGCCCTTACCCCAAGGTCAAGGTCACAAACTTAGCACATTCATAAACTTTACGTTGGGGTAAATCGCTGGCGTACATATTGTGTAACTTCTGTTTCTTTACAGGGAACGCTTTGATATTTCATACATGCATTCATCTGATGATCCTCTATTGTGCTACAGAAAATCCATGACCCACCCCCACCCCTTTCCCCATGATCAAGGTCACAAGCTTAGCACATTCATACATGCATTCCTCATGTGAATAGCTATCATGCTGTAGAAAATCACAAACTTTGTGCATTCATAAACTTAACGTTGGGTTAAATTTTGTTTTACTTCTGTTTTCTGGGAGCGCATTGATATTTCATACATGCATTCATCTTAATATGCTGTATCATGCTATAGCAAATCCACGACCCACCTTCCACCACTGACCCCAATGTCAAGGTCCACCGCACACCCCTTAACCGTCAAGTTATATATATGCATGTTCTTTGTACAACTGTGCCAAGTTTGAATGAAGGCTGCCAACAGACGAGCTTCGTTGTCTTCTGACAACTCTTGTTGAACGTTTTTGTAAGAGTTTCTCAAATCTCCTATAATTTCTGTTTGCCTTCAGCTAATCTCTTCATATTGCACACACTTTTGTAAGAGTCTCACATCACCTACATTGTTTAATTTCTGTTTGCCTTCAACGTATATCTTCATATTGCGCACATGCATTACTTAGTAATGATGCATCCTTTCACATTAATACGATTACCCTCGCTACTGATCGTATGTCTGTCCGTCCTTCTGTTTACATTTTTGAAAGTTTTTGTAAGAGTTTCTAAAATCACCTATTTTTCTGTTTGCCTTTAACAAATATCTTCATATTGCACACAAGAGTTTCTCAAATCATCTATTGGGCCCCTAAATGCGTTGACAGACCATTATTTTTATTTCAAAGATTAACTGCTTTCCGGATGATTATCATAATAAACTTAATAATGAATAATAAAAAAAAAATATGAAGGTGTATGCTATTAGAAGAGATGAATAATAGTAATAATAATAATAAAAGTCGAGTGTCAGACGGTTTAAAGGTACATGCATTCCCACTCAGTAGGCACAAAATGTTCTGTATATCAGAGACATCATCTGAGACATTTTCTGGCAAAATAAACATTCATTCACCATTACCCCATGTATTGATTGGCATTAGTATACATTTTAATTCGGCCGGATGTTAATTTACACACTGATATCAGGGGCGATAACCGTGTTTGCTTAAAATTTTAACGGGCATTACTATTTATTCTCTCTATTTATTTATTTGGTGTGAAATGGTCATACTTATAACCTGTCATAAATACTTGTTTTTTTCATGCGACGCATTTAATTGGTATAAATAATTAAAACATACCATGCCTCATTTGCATATGAAAATAGCTTGATACCACCACGAGTCACTATCAGTAAAATATAACATTGTATCTGTATAACGTATCGTAATTTTTAGAACTGGTGGAATAGTATACACTTATTTAATTCCTATAAAGAACAGTTTGTGCTTACTCAGTGGGCATGTACCTTTAACTATTGAATTTTATAAACTTTTCTGGAATGATATTAAATCTCATTTGATCAAGTATCTAAATTATTCAATGGATATAACGGTGAAGTAACAACTTTACAAAAGCAAATCATTATAAATTTGATTCCAAAGAAAGGAAAAGATACAACTAATCTTTTGAATTTAAAACCTACTAGTTTACTGAACATAGATTATAAAATTGCGACAAAGGCAAACCTGGTTTGTTATTTTTCGCAGATTTCGAGAAAGCATTTGATGGTATTGGCCATGAATATATAATTAACACCCTAACATTCCTAAATTTTGGACCAACTCTTGTAAAATGGTTAAAAGTGTTTTACCATAATATTTCAAGCTGCATAACAAATAATGGACATCTTTTATAATTTGTTTGGACCAGGTAGAGGTGTAAGACAATGTTGTCCCTTGTCATCACATTTATTTATAATGGCAATTTAGTTACTATCGTACGCCGCCATGAAAAGTAACTTGATTAAAGGAATGCATATTAATCTGGAAGAAGTTCAAATCCATTGTTCGCTGATGATGCTACGTTTTGTATGGGCGGGTCCAAACAATCAGTGGACATTAGATAAGTTTGGAAATATATCGGGGCTGAGATAAAAATACTACTTTTACTTAATATGACAAAAACAAAACGTCACATGGACTGCAGACAAAGCAAAACTAATTATTAGGACTATATATATATACTTTTGTAATGAGAAGGTTGAAATTCATACTTTAAACATTATGCCAAAGGTAACAGAGTTTTCACAATGTTTAGATAAGTTGAAACGATGGAAACTATAACTTTAATGGTTTTGCATTTCTGAATTTAGTATTTCCTTTAACGGTTTTAGACAACCCTTCAATTAAAACGATAAAACATAATACGTATCATATTTGATTTTTTTTTGGGACTCAAAGCCATATAAAATCAGTAGAACAATTATAGTTCAGAATTTTGACAAAGATGGTTTAAAAATGATAGATTTATAATTATTTAGTAGTGCTCTAAAAGCTAGTTGGGTTAAAATAGTTATAAACAAAGGTAATAATGGAGTGAGGAAATAAATGTCTTACATTTTAGCCAATAGTTTACAGAAATCTAACGGTGAATTACACTACTCGCAAGCAGTACCATACTATACTCTCATGTATACCACATATGGAGATATGCCGTCAGTAACGTCGCAATGACGTCGTATTTCCTTCCACCAATCATATCATGTTCTCGGACACGCCCTTTGAATCTCGAGACAGTCGCATTCACTACGGCATGCCTCCAGAAATTAATTTGCATATATCTTTACCATATTTTACTCTAGATTCGCTTTTTTTTTTACGAAGAATCATGTGTGAAATGTAAGAAATTGTTTTTTTAGCCAGGTGAGCTGGTTATCTTGAAATAATGCTCTCGTGATTGGGTCCTACGGCTAAATAAACTCGTTTCGCTGCGCTCACTCGTTTATTATAGTAAGGACCCAATCAGTCGTGCATTATTTCACGATAAATCAGATTTTATATTTTTGAAGGAAACTTTGATAAACATGATGCAAAATGTATGGGGAAAAAGCAAAAAAAACGGAAATACAGTCAAACTTGCATTAAGCGACTTTTGTCTGATGCGACCACTTTCCCCCCCCCCCCCCCCGACCATTTGGCCTATATAATGACAGTGTATTAAACGACTTTCCCTTAACGCGACCACCGGCCATTTATTTTGTAAAAAAACAGAACTGGATGTCACTTTATCCAGTAGACGGGTCAATATAGCACATATAATAGGCCCACCTTGAAAAAATTGCAACAAATGGTTTCTGAACGGTTTTATCCTGAATAAACATATCAAAAATCGAGAAAAATCTAAAGATATAAAAGTCCCAAAAAATGCCAAAATCCAAGATGGCCACAAAATTATCAGTTCTTGCCTCTTAGCAGCTATTAGATGATACCATTCGCCGGTTTGAAACCTCAAACGTGTGTGTTCGAGTGCTGAAAAACATTTGTAACATCCTAATATATCTGGACATCTTGCAAAATTAGCATAAATACAAAATGGCCGCCAAATAGTAATATTATATACGTTAAAAGTGACTGCCAGTGAACAATATGACTGTTCCAGGAACAATATTAATTTTACAATAATATTAAAACATTGACCGACTCTAACTGCCTGGAACAGATAGAAGTGGCACTACCAGAAAAGAAAACTGAATTGTCAATTATGGCTGAAATACCAATGGATGTTGGACGTGGCAAAATAAATTATTAGAGCTGACAGATCTGGATCTTGGAAAATCCATTTGCAAGCTGTCTCTGAATGTCTCATCATTTTTGCAGCAGCTGGACACTAAAACTACCTGCAATCTGCGTATCTCTATCTGCAAAAGATGAATGCACTGGAAGCCGAACATCTGACGGTGTACCAGAAATTTGAACGAGGTTTCCATGTAATTCGACGAAGTAATCAGTTCTGGGCAGGATTGGAATATGATCTGGTAATTGAACAGACACTTATGCGATCATTGAAGAGCACAGGGGGGGGGGGGGGGGGCTTATGCGAGGAAGTGGCATGACAGAGCAACAGCGAGCAATCTGGACTATGTCTTCGCACATATCGTCAGCCTACAACTGTGCGAGGCAAGATTTCAACCAATTGTCCTACATTACCAGCGAACAACACAAGGATGTGTCTACAGCCAGGATTGACGGATATATCGGACATAGCAATGGTTGCTTCCAATCTCGACGAATGCTCTCCTTTCTCATCCGATGGATCTCTGAGGAATATTGTCGCCGGGGCTGTAGCAAATGATGACGTGCATGTACACAACCTCGATACAGTGGGGCGAAAAACAGTGGAGAATATGAAATGGCAACCTGTATTTTCGTATTCCTTCAGACGAAGTAATAATGTAAAAACATTATCGTCATCTGTCGCTGTGAAAGTAAGTGACGAGCAGACGATCGATCCCGCACTTCTATTTCAGAGGTTTCTCGCACAGGATGTTGTCGATTGAAGAAGTCATGTGCTATGAACTATGCCCATTTCCTCCCTCATTGTTTGAGATGAAGAACCTACTTCGAAAGGCTGATAAACCTCAATTAACTGGTGCCATGAAAGACCACTTCGATATCGAACGAGGCTGTGATGGAAACGATTCCCGATACTGAACATTAGGTCCTTGATGGCGGGTCACTCCTTCATCATTTGAAATGGAACGAAAGTAGCACATACATTGAGATTGCAAACGAATATGCATCGTTTACAGCTCGTCGTTATGGAAATGCCACTGTAGTTTGTGATGGTTATGGTGGAGATCCATATATTAAGGACAACACACATCAGCAACGCCGCCGACATCAACATCGTCAAATCGTAAACGTTACTAACCACAAAATTCGCTGGTAAAAAAGAAGACTTTCTCTCAAATAACCAAAATAAGCAATCAGTCATCGATCTAATCTCGAACCGATTACGGGAAACTGGATGCCATGTAATCAATGCCGATGGAGATGCAGACGTCGAAATCGCGAACGTAGGTGTCATTGCGTCTGTCACCAAGTCCAGGACAGTTATCGGAGAGGACATCGACTTGTTGATGCTGCTTCTCCACCACAAACAAGTAGATGAAGGAGAGGAACTCTATTTCCGCTCTGATCTCCAATCCAAATCACAGTCTAATGTGTACGACATAAAGACAATGAAACAAACACTGGGTGATGAACTCTGTACTCATTTTCTATTCATCCATGCGTTTACCGGGTGCGATAGCACATCACAATTGTTTGATGGTGGTAAAACAACTGTCTATCAGAAATTTGTGAAGGGACATCCAGTTCTGACCTCGTTGTGCGCAAGTGTTCTGTTCGCTGGGAGATGACGCGGCTGTGGTTGAAGAAAGTGGACGCCAGGCCATGATCGCTTTGTTCAATGGAAATTCAAATTCATCCGACTCTTTCATCAATTCGATACAGTATGCTAAGCTAGAAAGTTAGTACAGCTACCTCTTTTGTTACACCGGAGCGTCTCTCTCCCCTCCCCCCACCCCAACGGTTTCCGCGACAACCTTTCACTCCCACCATGCATACTACCAGTTCATGCTGTGGATGGACACAAGTGCCGACATGGATCCAACAGACTAGGGGTGGTTTCGCCATGATGACACAATGCAACTGGTTCCTATCATGATGAAGAAGAGCCCGGCACCAGATAGTCTCCTCAAAGTAGTTCGGTGCGGTTGTACTACTGGCTGTATCACACTACGATGCAGTTGCAGAAAGTACGGACTTGTGTGCGCACCTGCTTGCGGAAATTGCTAAAATGACTTATGCAACAAAAAGGCAAGTGATCCAATATGGGAAGACGATGACGAACAAGACAGTAGGGCAGTTTATGCATAGTAGAGTTACTCGATAACATGACATTTGACAGAAATCAGTCAAACGTACCACTGAACCGTAATTACTGTATATAGTTAAGAAACATATTCTAATACGTTATACTGGTGTTGATTTTCTACTTGTAATACCCAATATGAGTCCAACTATGTGGTGTTTATAACTATATTTCGATATATATTAGATAAATTCAAATCAGTAGCAAAGTAGTATATGTACATGCAAATGCTATGCATCTGTGTTATGCAAGTGTATCGTTGTTATAAGTGCATTACTGTTAATACCTTGATCGCTATAATCAGATAAAATATCAATATTATGGCCGCCATCTTCAATTTATGCAAATTAGTATGTTTTAGGCTATGCCCAAACATCCGGGAACATACTTTACTCATTTAAACACCATATTCCAGGGCGAAATTCATTTAATTATGCCACCAAGACAACACCATAAGGCAAAACGTAATATTTTGGCGGCCATCTTGAATTTGAGCAGATTTTGGAACTTTTTTATCTTTAGATTTTTCTCGATTTTTAATATGTTGTGGGCACCCCCCATAGGACCAAAAACCGTTGAGAAACAATTTGTTACAATAACAATTCCCGCTGTCCCACCAATCCATCCGCAGTTGTGCCCCTTTTTCGAATCTGATTTTTTTTCCTTGTCCGGCGAACAACTTCTACAGTTTTTGGCCGATTCTCTTCATACTCAGTATACATCCCAACCATCAAGTACAGGAGTGCGTAACATACATATCTTCGCTGTCCTATCGATCCATCAGCAGTTATGCCCATTTTTCGACTCTGAAACTGTTTTAGTAGTATAGAGGGAGTCAAAATGATACCACCTACGGTGGTATCATTTCCACCCCTCTATACTACCCCCACCACCCCCGAAAAATAAAAAATGGTTAACGAGGAAATTGTACAAACTATACAAGAGGCAAATACAAACATTAAGATGGATAATGCGTATCAGATATGAAACTAAGGTGTATTATATAAAATTGTTAAAACCCAACGATTCATTTAGGAATATACATTTCTACGATATCGCTTATAAAGATATTGAACAATTATTATTGAACAAGCACAACAAAAAATAACAAAAGCCTCCACTCGTGCACACACCTCCAGCGACTGGGTAGATTTCTTAGCCGGCACCCAGTAACTGGGGTGTTGGGACCTTTCTTAAGCCCACGCATCTGTTGGCTCACAGTCTAGTCCAGCGAAGTAAGTTGAGCCTAATTTTGTGATTTGGTTTCCGAAATTGCAAGCTCTTAGGCAGAATTTTTTTAGGCCGGCACCTTTGAGCTATGTAATTCCATCACCAAATTCACACATATTTATAGACTGCTACCATTAAACAGACGAGACGGACGTTATACCGGATAAACATGGCACACACGAGATGAGACCAATTGTTGAAAGGTCAACAAACGTATATATACTCATCCGTTTCCTATACAACATACAAATGGTGTGCAAATTATAATTATTTATTAATACCTATTGGCGAAAGAAAACATGGGATGGTTCGTTATTTTGTGAATTTTATAATTAATTTTGTAATTTTTTTTAATAATTTAAAGCTGAACACCCCCTATTATTACATAATAATTAATATAAGAAAAAAAAAAAAAAACACGACTATTTCCACCAACAAAATTAGGTTTTCCGGCGCGAGTTCGAGCCTCAGCGGGACCTAAAACTTTTTTTTTTTTTTTTAATTATTATGTTTACTGATTTAATTTGTTTACTGCACCAATATAATTAATTTTATAATTTTAAGAATATTTTTTTTTATTTTCATTTTTTTTTTATTACTGATTTAAATTGTTTACTGCACCAATATAATTAATTTTATATTGGTGCTGTAACATTTCCTCCGACTTTATTTCCAAGTTTTACCCTAAATTTATCCCAATCAGTACACTCAATTTTGGGCATGGTGGCGCGCGCTTTGATTCTAATATCATTTTTTAATTCTTCATATCTCCCCATTTCTTCCACCACGGATTCAAACTCTAAATTTGATATTTTCTTATCGGCCAACGCTTTGGACACTATAACGTCGATGCTATTTTTCTTAGACCTAGCGAGAACGGATATTCTATCATGTTTTCTAATTTTTTTCTCGAGTTTTCCACCCGCCACCCTAATTACCATACAAAGTATTCCAGATAAAACGGTAATTCCACTCAAAACCCTTGCTAGTGGAACCGTTACAATTGTAGATAGCGTTGCAGCAGTCCCCGCACCACTCATTACAGATACACTTGCCAGAACCGTACTAGATGCTTCAGCTATGTTCGCCGTGCGCTTATATTTTTTAGCATTTCTTTTTCTATTTGTACATTCTCTAACTAAAATAACCTGCATAGCGACGATATTATCCAACCTAAAATCTGAACTCTTTCGTGAATTGGATACAGTGTTGATGGAGTGGTATTGACAATTGGATACAGTGTTGATGGAGTGGTATTGAGAATTGGATACAGTGTTGATTCGTTCATGATTTTCAATATATTAGTATTTTACAAATTAAGTTCAATTAACAATGTAACAATAGTGGAAGAACTCGCGGGGTCAGCGATTTTCGTAACAAAGTTAATAACACTACCTTCGGAAAGTCTAATTGAATCGTCACCGGCGAACAAAATCACCGATGAAATATCTCCAGCGAGTTTATTGACTCCAATTGCCCGTTCTTCACCATCCACTACAATATTTACGATAACTGCGCCCACATGTTTACCATTAGCATTAACCGAGCAGACAGCTATTCGGAGAAGCGTACCTGAAGATGTCATGGTGTATCCCCCATATGTGTGGGTCGCTTTGGAACCGAACGAATATTCATAGAGCCCCTCATTCAGTGGGCCCCGCTTCTCAGCCCAAACTGTGATGACACGTTTTTGCGTTTTCAATGTTTTCACCAATCCGGCAAGCCCCCCGATAGAGGTATGGGCCTCAGCACGAATCTTTTCAGAGGTCTCCTCAAGTGCTGTGTTCGTGGCTCTACGAACACGTTTCAGTTTTTCGGAAACTTCGGTTATTTTTCTATCTAGTTCAGTAAGTGCTGCTTCTATGTTGAGAGAGTCTTCTGAGCGTAACACCCTATACGCCTCCGTAAGGGCCACCTGTGGTCTTCTCGGGCTTTCTCAACCCCCAACCGGGCCTCTTCCCGAAATTCTGTTATTTTTCCATCTCGTTCAGTAAGTGCTGCTTCTCTGTTGAGAGAGTCTTCTGAGCGAAACACCCTATAAGCCTCCATAAGGGCCGCCTGGTGGTCTTCTTGGAGTCCCTCAACCCCCAACCGGGTCTCTTTTTGAAATTCTGTTATCTATATACGGAGCGAGTTTATCGGACATGCGTTCAGACTCGTTAATGTCAATGTTTTTACGAAAGGATAATGTAACTACCCGTCTTCCCTTTTCTACCTTTTCCAATGTTTCATCATGAGCCCCCAATATTTCTTCACCTTTTTCCACTATCGCGCAAACAATAGATCTGTTCTTATTATTTGGTATTGGGTGACCTGTGTGTCTAATTTGGGACAAATTATTGGTGCTTGAAGGTTTTATTACACTAGCCTTTAACCCCGCAATACTTTCTTTTTGAATTCTCTTACCAACTTCCTCCGCTTTGGATATATCATTAAATGCCCTTCTTTTATAGGCGCGGATAAACCGCTTCATAAACGCCTCATTCTTTGTGGCGTTTATCAGCTTTGTCAACCCCCTAACTCTCAACCGTTTACTATAAGTAATCCCTAGAGATTCGGCTTCTCTTCTCAAACTTTCGATTTCTGCTCTAGTTTCTGGTGTTATCATATTTTCTATATATAACCTATGAAATTTATCTGTTCAATTGGACGTGAAAAATTTACATCATGTTTTTTTTCACGTCCAATTGAATATAAACCTATACATATACATATATAATGGAGTGTGTGACTTGTTGTAAGACGTTTACGCGTAAAGGCTATATACGAAGGCATCTAGCGAGACGTAGAAAGTTTCCTTGTGTCCCCCCACAATTTCAATGCCCCAGATGCCCTTGTAAATTCGTTAGTGCCCAAACTCTTTGACATAAGCAACTGTGCCGTCAGGTGGCTAAAGGTGAACGTGGTAGACTAGAGCTGGTAGAATTAGTTGCTGATCTACGAAATAAATTAGCTATATTGGAGGAGGAAAATGGGGTGTTGGAATATAAACTATCACGCGCGTACTCATTGAAATTGCATTAATGATTTCGACTTTTTTCAAAAGTCAATTTTCAATATAATTGGGACTACAAGGCCACTTTTTTATCATTCAATACAGCTCAATAACGTTAAAAACGTTTGTGGTATCATTTTGACTCACTCTTTTCAAAATTCAATTCTGTCTTGGGAGAATATAATTATTTTCTCCAAAACACCTATGCCGAAATAATTCATAAATTTACTGTAGGTAGAGACTTTCCTCATTAACCAATTTTTTGATTTTTCGGGGGTGGTGGGTGTAGTATAGAGGGGTGGAAATGATACCACCATAGGTGGTATCATTTTGACTCCCTCTATACTACTGTTTTTCTCCAATCGCTCACTCAATAATTGCTGTTGTATTCATGAATGCTCAGTAGCGGCGGCATTTTGTTTGACAAACAATTTTCTAGTTTTTAAACAAGCATGATAATGTTATATGCAAGGTCAGGACAAAATGGGAATACGAATTCAACAAAGTACAGATACATTAATTGGAATAAAGTTAATACGCATTACTTTAAAAGCACGTACATAAGCTCTCAACTTATAAATGTTCACTATAATCTTTTATTGAAAATTGTGGCAACAAACAATTAGTATTCCACCGCAACAATAGATGTCGGTGGCATATAGTGTTTACCCTGTCCGTCCGTCTGTCAGTAGACAATTTTCCTGGTCCGGCGAACTACTTCCACAGTTTGTGGCCGATTCTCTTCATATTCGGTATACATCCCAACCATCAAGTGCAGAAGTACGAAACATAAAAGTTCATACTCTATATACAGCCGTACCATCAAGTGCAGGAGTGTGTAACGTAAACATTTTCGCTGTCCCACCAATCCATCCGCAGTTACGCCCTTTTTTCGAGTCTGAAAATAGTTTTTCCTTGTGCGGCGAACTACTTCTATAGTTTTTGACCTATTCTCTTCATACTCGGTATACATCTCAACCATCAAGTGCAGGAGTGCATAGTGTAAATTCATTCGCTGTCGATCCATCCACAGTTATACCCATTTTTAGACTTTTTCTCCAATCACTCACTCAGTGATTGCCGTTGTATTCATGAATGCTCGACAACGGTGGCATTTTGTTTTGTAAGATTGTATATTCAAATTTGTGTGATTTCTCCGCCATGGTGCCATAATCTAATAAACATCCAGAGCTTAAGATAAGTTTTGTATCTAAAGAGCATTATGCCCCCATATTTCAAATTCAATGCGTATGTTACTTTCACAAATGTAGTATTTATTTTATTCCTTATGAAATAGAGAACAAATGATAATTTTTTTTTTTTTTTTTTTAAAAATTCACTTATTTGAGCTCAACAAAGTAAATTTTCAACTTTATTACAGTATTATCACTACTAGATTTGAAAATAAATGCGTATTTTGACATTACTGTGAGTATTTTGTTCTCCCGCTTTTGATAATCAATGCATATTCTGCTAAAATATGTGCATAAAATACGCTAATACGCACTTTATCTGGAGCCATGAACATCTTGGTGTGGGCATGTTATAAAGTACAGACTGTTTGGTCTCGGGTTACCGTAATCAATTTATTAAAGGAAATTAACATTACACTGTTAGTTTGGGAAACTAATATGTGCATATTTAGTACTTTTTTGAATTCATGCATTATTTCGGGAAAATACTACATTTATCAATGAAAACTCGCGAATACAGTACGTGCCAATATATGAATATTGCATTGATTACTTAAAACGAATAAAAGAATTAGAAAGATTAATAGCGTTGATGAAAAATAAAAGTGAAATACATGAATATATATGTCATCCAGTTAACCTAGCCATGTCTATGTAACAAAATTATATAATATCAACATTTACACAATAAGAATTACACAGTGAAAGCAATGATGATCAAACTACTCAATGCATACCACTCTGTTTCTATATCTTTGACATCATGGGATGGTTGAAAATAGGCAAAATTTACCACTTTTCTCACGGCGGCGGTGACTTATAAAAATCACTACCTCGCAATAATTTATGGAGGCTGTTGCGAGAAATATTGAAATATACTGCAATCAACTAATATTCACGCGCGAGATATACCTTCGCGTTCTTCGCGAGGGATTGAAAATAGCCAAAGATTTTTAAAAATATTTTGCTATTATATGTCGGGCCTCTTTTTAATTAGATTTACCTTTCCCATATATGTCGGTGTCATTTGGTGACACTAGTTAATCCTGGTTGTTTTGAATCACCTACATGATATGTGTGCCCTGTCGTGTATTCCAGTAGACATACTATAATTATATCTTATGAACAGGTTGAGAACTCGTACAAACAGCTTTGGATAAATTTACAAATCATTATCTTTTATTGTTTACACGACTCCGATTAATCTAAAGTGAGACGCCTGTGACAAGTCGGCTTGTTGTGTTGTCGAGTTCAAAGAGATGCCGCGGTGTCAATTTGAAGCAAGTGTAAATCCACACCATGGGCACTAAGTCATTTTCCGATAATTCAAAGATTAATACACACGATTGCTGACCTCATTCGCGCATACGACACGGCTTACCAAGTGGCTTGATTATCCAAATGTGTGTATAAGAAGCAGAGGATTTGTGGGATGAAAATCTGGGTAAAAACAAGTCTAATACACGCAAAAATACGGTAGGTCAAATATTTTGTGATAAATAAATTGATAAATATTGGCAAGCTATCACAGATGGTGGTGTAATATACCATATTCAATTAATCAACCTTTATTTTAAGAGTTTCCACTGCCACTGGATGTGAAAGTGATACCCGATGGGAGACTACCAAAGGGAGGTCTTAAGGAGTTGTCACAGGTATTGCGTGAAAGCCTACCAAGTCTTCGCACACATGTTGAGAACAGAAACCTGAAGTATGTTCACATAACTGATGTCGTATATATTGATCAGACGGTCAATGTGAAGTTCAAGCTTACCAGTGAGGAAGAACTGGTCTCCTTCAAAGCTGCTGCTGATCAGGGAACTTTGAGTGACGGCTTCACCAACTTTGCTGAAAAGCAGTTGCTGCATGTTGCAGCTCGAGTGCCAGAAAAACGTCTACGTTTAAATCTAGAACTGAAGGCACCATTGTACAATAGAGCTGAAACTTCACTGAGGAAGAAAGCGGATGATCGTGGAGCAAAGACACACAAGTGAGTAAAGATTGATCTATCTTATATATGACCTTTTCTACACAAAATACAGGGCCACATCTTTCCATCCCACTGGTCTTTCGAACGAGACTTGAAACTGAGATCCCGTCACTCCTACATGACCTTAGCTGTTGCTGGGACGTTAAACCCATGAACTTTCAATTTATTTCTGAGTCAGCAAGTAATAGCTTGTGCAGGTCTTGACAAATCCACTAGTCCACTTGTATTGGTGAGTGAATTTTGGATTTTGAAAAGTGCCAATTTGGAATAATGCAGCATTAGCATTAAAATATATAGGATTGGATTTTGGTTGAATTCCAATCTGGACAAGTGGAAAAATCTTTGAAGCCTGGGATGGACTGTGGCCTAGGGGTTAGAAAACCTAACTTCCAATCCGGCGGTTGTGGGTTCAAACCTCGCCTTAGGCATACAAAATACTTTCATAGTACTTCCATCCCATCCCACTCGTCTGTCGGATGAGACTTTAAACTGTGGTCCCGTCTCTATATGATACTAGCTGTTGGTGGGACGTTAAGCCCATTCACTTTCACTTTTTTCACTTTGAAGCCTAATGTGTACTGTGTGTCTTAGCCATCGTCAGTTGCAATGTTAGCTCTTGTGGGAAAGTTGTAAACTTATTTGTTTGTATAGAATCTAATATAAACATTGTAAATGTATTTGAAACCACAGAACCAAGTTACATATTTACATTGCACATATGCGCCACATTTTTGTGATGGAGGTGTCGTCATTCTTTTACTGGAGTCAGATTGTCCATCTGTGTAACCATCGGTCCGTTGCGTCACAAAACTTAACGCAGAACGGCACAATGTGTGCCAGGGAATGGTGCTTTAATTGCATTTAGTTTAAACATATTTTATTGCTCTTTTTTTTTTACAATTTACAATAATTTACAATAAACAAATTTCTGGTAAAGAGAGCAAACGGGTTAGGCTACAAGTTTTTACAACGTTAGCTACAGCCCTTCCCAAATGCTTATTACAAGTATTAAACATGTGGTATAATGGCGGTGAAATATACGGTATAATGTAATGATATATAGAGCAAAAGAAATGTACGAAAAATAAACAAAAAAAAACACAACAAAACTAGCATGCATATATATTCGTGTTGCACTCTCCAGTGAATTCAGACCGCTTGACATCCAAAAATCGGGCCACTATGTAAGTTGATTATTTTCCCTATAAAACAGGAACATGTTAGTGAGTCTACTCATTATTAAAATTATTAAAACGACTAGTGAGTTTTATGTAGCGCTGAACTTCTTTGAAAATGGTAGCATTAGATTCATATTCTTTTGACTCGTCTCCAAACAGTATAGTATCTATTGACAAGGGGTTGTGTTGACGGGTTGCGGTAAACATTTGCCGGCGTTGTTGGTTGAATGATGTGCATTTGAAAAACTAGTGCTCGGCATTTTCAACGTCTTGTGTGCAGTGACATAATGGGGATTCTCGTAGATGATTTATAAATAGATATGAATTTAAATTGCTACATTGATTTCTTATGCGGGCGTGATAAACTGATTGTGTTTTTTCACCTATCAGGTAGTATGCTGGAAAAATTGCCGGTTTGAACAGCTGTTTTAGTTTGGCTTTAAATGTTGCTAAGGATGGGGAATTCTTAATTTCGTCATCTAACTCATTCCATAATGCTAATGAAGATGGTATAAAAGATTTAGAGTAGATTTCTGTTCGCCTGGCTAATGTAATAAAATTGTTCCTATTACGCAATTCATATGGATTATTTTCTCCTACTATAGTTGTGGGAATAGCTCGTGTAGATAGGTTGGAAGTTTACCTGCCTTTTCTTTGAATATTAACAGAAATTTTTATATTTTTCTTCGGTCTGATAGCGACACCCATCCAATTTCTTGGACAAGTTTATTAATTGAAACTAAACGGGTTAGACCAGTAACTGTTCTAGCTGCTTCATATTGCAGTTTGTCAAGGGAATCACGTTCATATTGGGTACAACTGTCCCAAACAATTGCTGCATACTCAACAATTGGTCTCATGTAAGATATATATATTTGATTTAATGTATTTCTATTCAGTTTAAATTTAAGCATCTTCATAGAACCTAATACCTTAGAAGCTGATACAATAATATTTGAAATATGTTCATGCCAGGTTCCATCCAGACTAAGAGTTAACCCCAAGTGTTTGTGATGTTCGACAAATTGGAGTTGGACGTTATTAAAATATAGAGCTGGATCTACATGTCTTACTAGTGAACATATCATTGCGTCAGTTTTAGAGGGGTTGAACTTCACAAGCCACTGGTTTGACCATTCCGCTAATTTATCTAAGTCGTGATTTATATTATGTTCTATTATATTCATGTCTGGTGTTGAAACTGCAATAGATGAGTCATCGGCAAAAAGTCTGGTTGTACTGATTAGATTGTCAGCAATATCATTTACATATATCAAAAAGAGAAGAGGACCAAGAACCGGTCCTTGTGGAACACCTGCACTTATTACTTTGTTTTCAGAAAAGGATGAACGTACAAAAACCTGTGATCTGTTTGATAAATAATTTCCAAACCAACTATGAAGATTGCCATCTACACCATTCTGTTTCAATTTATATAGAAGACCTGTATGCCAAACTCTATCAAATGCTTTTGATATGTCACAAAGAACGATACATGTGTGTTTTCGTTCATCTATTGCTTTGCATATCTGATTATATATGTCAATCAGTTGATATACGGTTGAATGACCAGGTAAAAATCCGGATTGGTTTTTGTAAATCAAATTGTTGGAGTGTAGGTGGTTGTAAATATATTTAAATACAATTCGTTCCATAACTTTGCCTACACAGCTAATCAAAGAAATAGGTCTGTAATTTGAGGGTTGGTCTCGTTCACCTTTTTTGAAAAGTGGAATAACATTAGCATATTTCCATTTCTCAGGATATACTTTAATTGCATACACCCCACATCTGAACAACTCAACGTCAAGGTCACTCATTGTTGTTGAGCCATAAAGCGAGTCATAGTTTTCACAATTTCGTCCGGATGTCCGTGTGTGTGTGTGTGCAAGTATCCAATATCTCCACAACCCTATCATTCTGTAGCCCATATCTGTTAAGGGGGGTAGACGACAAATCAGTTGGACGATATTGGCGGCAGAACTTATCGGAATATTCAACATACATTCACAGCATTAATTGTGTATTCCAACTCTCCCTACTGAACTGAAGGAACATACTGTGAAGAGTACATAATTGCCAATGGCCACCTGCGAGGTGGACATTACAGCGTATATACAAGGTTAAATCACGCTAGACTGGATGTATCGAACGAACACGGTTTACATTGAACCCGACGGCAATGATCACCGTATATATTATATATGTAATGTGCATACACTATGTTCTTATGAACACTACCGAAACAAATATAGCTGCTTCTATTCCTATACATGATATGCATGTGCTCCATGTGATGATTGTTTTGAGACTATCTGTGCACATTTGTTTGTTTCTGTCCATCTATTCATATACTAGAATTACGCTTGACATAAAAGCCACTACAAATACCAGACTTAGATTATTCTCATGAGCACTATATGAGTATTTCCTCTGTAATTATTGTACTTATGTAACTGATGTACGGCATATGTGGGTACATCGTTCCCCGGACAAGCAATGCACCTTCTCGTGTTGGTATATATCAACCATCATTGTCCATGACTAATGTAGTAAACATATATGTCTAAGGAACGGTATGTTTAAGTATTGATGCACTCAAGAAGAAAAATACAGGTAGCTGTTAGCTGCTGCACATAATAGATTGCCACAGTACCATATACATTTTCGCTGCTTTTACATGCATCTATTTACATTTGCATAAAATGGTGGAAGTCTGTGGAACTGCACCTTAATTATGTATAATTTTACTTTATACACAGCTGTTATGGGTGTGTATACATTATGACATTGTGTTAGTCTTATCGCGGTTGACCTCGCTATTCAAGCGCCCCCATTTGTGGTTACCCAAGCTGGCAAATTACCAGACTTTTGCACATAGCTCCTATTGAAACGTGTGCACCTAGCCCTACCATATGGCTCATTTTACGACTGGAGATAGACCGGCATGCTGGCCACTTCACCTGTTTATGGGTGTAAAGATGGATTGTGTACACGAGGTAATCTCGTGTTATAGTATTTACAGATTATGTAGAACCAATATCATACATACTTACGTATTGGAAACATATTTATGGAATATAATTGATTAATTACGGGTAACCACCCCCGGTCATTTATAATACAAAATTATATTTGGTAGCCACCCCAACATTTAGTAACACATGCGAAACGCGGGTTCTGTCGAATATAAAAAACGATTGATTACGGGTAACCACCCCCGGTAATTTATAATACTAAAAGTTTAAACTTTATTTATTTTACAACGATTACAAACAAGCGCGAGAGCACTTATACAAATACTTTCGTTGGCACAGATGAAGGCGTAATGGCGGTCATTAATGTGGGAGGAAACCGGAGAACCCGGAGGAAACCCACTTGTCCAATCTGGCGACTACCATACCACCTCACATACTGCCCCGGCCGAGGATCGAACCCGGGGCCGCATTGGTGAGAAGCGCGCTCGTTACCGATTGCGCTAACCGGTAAACATTATACTTGGTAACCACCTCAACATTTAGTAGGAACCTAATATCCACCACACTACACCATTACGGGTAACCACCCCCGGGGTTATTTGTTGAACACAAAGTATGCATATGTGGTCAGTACTACACGCTGGTTCAACATGAGTAGATGTGTAGCTGCCATTTTACGCAGTAATTCGTACTGTAAACTAAATTTCTCAGTACAGGTACGCATGTAAAATACAACTAGACAACGCATGGGTCTATACTCGGCTATGTGACATAGCATTATATTCATTGTATTTATGCGCCCGACGATATGGCAGGCTGTTGACCGTATGTAATCGGTATAATATCCTAACCATGACCATGCTAGCAGGCCGACAACCCCCCTTAACACGCCAAGGTCAAATTACTTTTAAATTTGCGTTAAAGTTTTTAGAGTTCGATTCCCACCTCGACTGCTGCGAATCCGGCGTGTCATTGGGCAAGACAACTTCGTGCTAGCCTAGTGCTATCGGATGGGGACTTAAATAGTCGGTCCCGACATGCAAGGTCATCAAGCCGTGCTGCCTCTCCACAACTATAAGTTCAATTGGCTTGAAACTTCACATACCTCTTTATCAGCTGCCAGCTGCATCCATATTTTCAATCGATATACCATCCATACGGCTCCCGTGCACACGATCACGGTCAAATTACTCTAAACGTTGTGATGAAAGTTTGTAATTACCCAATATCTCCACAATCCGATTTCTTTAACTACATACTGGGACCAATAAATACCTCGACGGGCATGATATGCTGGCCGCGGCCATCTAGTTCGCCCAAATTGGCAGTTATCAGTGATATTCCTGGTATATTATTGATGGGATATGTTAATGTTTGAGGAAAAGGAAAAAATATCTCCTGATTTCATGCCAGATCTCCTGATTTCAGAGCTATTTTTGTCACGCCTGCTTTAGCAGATGGCGCGACTATAGTCGTCACTTTTTCCGTCATCAACGATGTCAAAATGGTTGTACAAGTTTCTTCCGACATTATGAAATAACTTTAATATTTATTTACGGATTGCTTCAATATTTGAACACTTGATATACGTGAGCATATAGAACACACTCATACCACCAGTAACATGACCTTGACCTTTTTTACCGTCACATTTTTGCGGAATCACTTAGCCATTCTTTTTGTGTCGGAAAGTTTGTACATGTTTCATTATTATATAACTTTAATATTTCTTTACGGATTGCTTCAATATTTGGACACTTGATATATGTGAGCATATGGAACACACTCATACCACAATTAACATGACCTTGACCTTTTTTACCTTCACATTTTTGCGGAAAAACATGGCCCTTTTTACGTCCAAATGTTTGTACCAGTTTTTCATCATCGTATACCTTTAATATTACTTGATACATGTGAGCATTTGGAACACACTTATGCCCCCCATTAACATGACCTTGGCCTGTTTTACTATCACATGGTTGTGGAAACACTTAGCCATTTGTTTTACGTCAAAAAGTTTGTACAACTTTCTTACACAAAAAACAAAACCGAAAATTAATGTTCAAGTCACCACTATAGGAAATGCATACATGTAGTTCTTTTTAGCTCACAATGAGCTACTGTTACCGCTTTTCGTCCGTCCGTCGTCCATCTCCCGTCTGTCTTTAAGTCCACACTTTCAAACATCTTCTCCCGAACCGCTGGGCCAATGTTGGTCAAACATCATAGGGATGTTCTATGGGTGGGGGCATGTCAGATTTGTAAAATTTGAAGTCGTCGCATAATCCAAGATGGCCGCCGTGGAAAAGTAGGTCAAATTCTTAAAAAATCTTGTTCTCACGAACATATTTCTACAAATCTTGACAGTAATGATCGACATTCAATCTCTTTCAGATGTATAGGCCTAGGGGTATAAATTTCACATTTGACCAAATATTGTCATGCCATATATCAAATCGAAGGTATTGAGACGATCACTGGATCATTTTTCATCGAAATCTGATAATTCGGTCATCCAAGATGGCCGCCAAAATGTCAAAGCGGTCTCTTATTATTAGAGCTTTCAAACAGCCTTTTCTTACTAACTGCTTGGCCGATGCTGCCCAAACTTCATAATTGTATTTTCTTTTGGTGAAACATTGACAGATTTTTTAAAATTGGAGATTGTCACATAATCCAAGATGGCCTCCGTATAAAGTTGGATAAACTGTTTAAACAATGTCTTCCCATTATAATCACCAGACGGGTTTCGACAAAACTTCATAGAAATAATGAATGTATAAAGCTCTCTCAGCTGTACTTGGCAAGTTGCATATATATAATAACCATGCGAGCGATATAGGGCTACAATGACCCTCCTGGTTTATATAATATTAATAATTAATAATAACAAGAAAAAAGTCAATGGCACACCATCGTAATATACCCACTTTTCCAAATTTCAATGTCCGAAATGGGTAAATAATCCGTGAGCCAGGAATCAAATATGATGTCTCAATATTTTAACTGTTTATTTGGATCTTATTACAGTACCCACCAACCCCACCCCACCTATCCTATGATAAATTATTAATTGATGTATTCATGCCAAGTACGTTGCAGTGTTACTAATTAGGTTTGAGGAATTTGATTCCTCAAACCTTTTGTTTTCGTTGGTTTTTTTTTTCTTTTCCTTTTTCTTTTTTTTCTTTTTATTCAGCCGTCGAGACTACAGCCCAAACCGCTGGTCGGATCGACTTCAAATTTTGTATACCGATTCGCATCAACAGTGAGACGAGAATAACGCAATTTTCAGAATTCTCATGACGTCACTTTTTACGAAACCGGAAGTGACGTCATATATCATATAATTCCCTATAACTTCCTTATTTTCCAACCGATTTCAAAAATTCTTTTTGAATTGTAAAGCTGCGAGAATTCTCTATCTTCGCTTCGCTGACAATGTTTGGCTATCTGCTCAAATGAGAGAGCTATAGACATGTGAAATTGAGAAAAATGAAAAAAATCAACAATTTCAGATTTTTATTTTATTTTAACGGGTGGTCTTTGAAAACAGTTTCCAATTTTGTACAGTAATCTCAGCAACATAATTTTTTGACAGCGTCACGCGGGACATTCATCCGCACAGAAGATGATATTTTTCAGAGCAATGGCTTGAATAGTTCTGATTCTATTGTCTTTCAACTTGGACGTTTTTTTTTCAATTTTTCAAATTTGAAATGGTCATAACTTTTTTATTATCTAACCGATTTCAAATATTTTTTTTGCATTAAAAAGCCAACAAAATTCTCTATCTCCGTTTCGCTGGTAGTTTTTGGCTATCTGCCCAAATGAGAGAGTTGTGGGCATTTGAAGTTTTTAAAAAAATTGAAATGGTCATAACTTCCTTATTATTCAACCGATTTCAAATATTTTTTTTGCATTAAAAAGCCAATAAAATTCTCTATCTCCGGTTCACTGGTAGTTTTTAGCTATCTGCTCAAATGCGCGAGCTACATGCATTTGAAGTTTGAGAACGAGCATATAAACTTAGCCGCCTAGAACAGTGTGTACAGCTGACAAACTTAGAGGTGGAGGCCAGACAGGTATGGTGGGCTGTATCAGACACTGGTTTTATATATGAACTGACATGCTGTGAGTGCTTTAGAATCGTCTCAACTTCAATGTCAGACTAGGGGGTTAACGGTACACATTTCGTAGAACGTTATATAATGAAAAATGCTTAGGATAGTCAAGCGATTCTGAAAATACAAAACTTTATTTTTTCAATTTCATTGGAATTGCATCAATTTTTTTTGAGTTTCATATGTTTTCGTCATTGGCAATGTCTTCTAATCACTTTGCCAGTGTACGTTTGTCAGTACATCAAGCCTCAAACCGTTGATGCAGCTTCAGCTGCTCTAGTTCAATATGTAGTCTCTGAGACATTTTGAAGTGTCCATTAATGCGAATGCGCAGATATACCCGGTATTGGGTACTATGTTGATCATAAAGGGAATAAGCTATGATTTCTTGTATTGTAGACCATCAACAAAGAAGCCGAATGATCATGAAGGTGAAATTCCAGATCTACTCACAGGCACGGATCTGGGTAAGGTTAACCTTACACTGCTGTAATCTGCTGTTTATTTACCATTTTTCTTATAAAAAACATGCTTTGACATCACTTGAGAATCATTTCCTGTTAAACCATGTTTTTATTGAGAGATAATGCGAAATATACAGCAACAGCAGACGACAATTGTTGTATGTATCAGTCTAAGAGTGTTGAGTTGTGTACATGTATTTTGCTTTCTTAGCTTCCTGTCCCAGCGGGCATATTGCTAAATAGAGAATACCAGACTAGTGTCTTTTGATAACAAGTTTATCCATCAAGGCTAGGGGATGTGTAGGAATTTCGAAGCTTACCGAGGAATTATTACCGTTTCTGAGCCGAGCCTGATAAACTTCATATCAACAGACACTAGCATGATACTATATTTATTAAGTAACATGTCGTGCTGCAAAATGCGGATGAATAATTCTATCTTTGTTGAAAGAAATATTGTTTATGTTGCGTCATTATTACATTGACATCATTTGGTAAAGTTATGGGGCGTAGTGTGACCAATGAGACATCCGTGAAAGTACAGTGTAACCTCTCTAAACCAGACACCCTTGGAGATCCCCAGGGTGTCCGGTTTAGAGAGTTTCAACTGTAAATCAGACATATCACCACTCCAAGACATGTGTTGATTCTTTGCGATTATGAAAATACGATACCATCGGTACACGTAAATAACAAAGTAGACTAACATATTAACAATATAGCAATTTACAGGTTGTCTGGTTTAGAGAGGTTTCACTATAGTTTGTAATCGACTGTGACTCAGATATATGCGTATCTATGATTATGGTTATCTATGTCTCAGGGCGAGAAAAGTGTGCACCCGACCACGGGACTCGAACCCGGGACCACAGGTTTACCGACTGTGCTAACTGGGCACAGATACACACTTCTTCCCATAGTGACTTACAAAATGACCGGGACATCAACTCAATGCAGGGTGCAACATTTGTTATCAGTCTATATGCATCTGACCAGTGCAAATATTGCTACAGGTACATGATAAACTGAAAGTACACTGCACATAATCAATTACTAATTGTGCGATGAATGATCCGCAGTTTACTGAAATACATCAATGAGTGGTTTCGTTTGTGTTCCCCAAATTTTTGTTCCGTGTACCAGAGCTCCAGATAAGCTGCGTATTTGCTTGAATACCCAATTAAAATTGCCAAAAAGCCAATTGAAATCCAAAGTAGCGAGTATCAAAAGGCAATACAAATTTTGTGGTACCTTTATCATGCTGCAGAAACAATAAACATACCACAAATATAGCATATTTTTCTTATTTTCCATGAAATGCCAAGACATGTTTTCATTTCGAAGCAAATTATTCAATAATTGCTGTCTGCTGTTTGTAAGCAGTAGTGTGATTTTATTTTACCCTATTACAATTTTGAAATACCCAATTGCTTCAGAAATGATGGAGTGACAATAATCAATTACCAATTCCTTATCTGGAGCCCTAACCCTGGAGTACAGATAATCATAATAATGGCCACCCACAATTTGCATAAAAGTTTTCAGCCACCTGCTATCTCCGTTACTGTGAGTCTGGTTTGCTTGAAATTTCATATACTTATTTGTCATCATCCATATTTTCATTCAGTAGCTCACCCCTATGCTCAGGTTGGAACACCTGACGTCCAATCCGGAGGTTGTGGGTTCAAACCTCGCCTAGGGCATCAACAATAGTGTCGTGGTATTTCAATCCCACTGGTCTGTCTGATGAGACTTTAAATAAAACAGTGGTCCCGTCTCTATATAACCTTAGCTGTTGCAGGGACGTTAAACCCTTTCACTTTTGTTCACCCCTATGCTCAAGGTCAAGCGCAAATGACGTTTGTTGAACAGCAGGGAATTATACTCTATTTTTGTCGCGCCCGTTTGCGGACAGTGCAATATAGTCGGCACATTGGCGTACGTACGTACATCCGTGCATCCGGTTAAAGTTTTTGGTTAAAGATTAACTTCAAACTTAACATGGGTAAATGTGTATGGATTTGTTATTACTATCATATGCCTCGGCGGGCGCGTCATGCGGGCCACGGCCATCTAGTTAGTTGCGACATCACGTCTATGACGTCAGTATCGTTAATTGCAGAGTTAACGGACGTGTTTTCTATGTCGCCATTTTAGGGGAAACGATCAATAATGTTTTATCACGCATCCACAAATAAATATTTGTTTACCAACATATAAAAGAGATGTTGTGTAGTAAAGGTGCATGCCCACTCAGTAGACACAAACGGTTCTTTACATGGATTAAATAAGTGTATAATGGTGTCAATATTCCACCAGTTCTAAAAGTTATGAGTGCCCGCTATACAGATAAAATAATTTCTAAAGAAATATTTCTTTTACTGATAGTGACGCGCGGTGGTATCAGGCTGTTTTCATATGCAAATGAGGCAGGCTATTTTTTAATTATTTATGTTAATTAAATGCGTCTGCTGAAGACATAATATTTTCGACAGATTATAAAGTATGATCATTGCACATCACTAATTAAATACCGAGAGTAAATAGTAATGTCCGTTAGTATGTTAAGGAAACACGGTTATCGCCCCTGATATCAGTGTGAAAATCTACGTCTGACATAAAATGTATAATAATGACAATATTTACGTGGGGTAATGGTGAATGAATGTTTATTTTGCCAGAAAATTTCTCATATGATATCTCTGATATATAGAACAGTTTGTGCCTACTGAGTGGGCATGTACCTTTAATCGAGTTTCCAATCAACTAAATAACATCTCCACACCATTTGTGTTAAAGTTGATGAAAGGTACATATTCCATATGCAATCTTTATTACTAATCTGCTCATTTCAGGAGTAATGTATTGGAATCCATTTTCTCATGTAAGGACTGGCTTTACAGAACATCATCATTTGTTTTGAATATAGTAGCTTTGTAAATGTGAATATTTGTTTATTATTGCATAAAATATTGGGCTTTCACAGAGTGATAACACAGTGTAATACAAATCATAATACATTAGCGTAATATATGCAAATTAGCTAGTTACAGAAAACAGATTTGGTGACCAATACAGCTTCAATTTATAATGATGTGCTTGTGCAATAAATAGAATCTAACATTTGTGTTGATTTAATATGATATTTATTATAAACTCGTTGACTGATTTCATAAGAAAGTCATCATAGCCTCGTTTCTTATGAAATTAGTAAACTTGTTTAATAAATATCATATCAAATCATCACTCATGTAAGATCCTATGTTTCAAGTATATCTGATCCTGTTCTTCTTAGGGTGTACTATGTTCTTCATTTGGGCTGCATGGACAAGCTAGTAGCCAGTTTCACATCCTGTAGCATTTGACACAGACAGCTCAGAATTTGACAGAAAAAAAACTGATTACGATATAGTGCAATGTGCTCCATAGTCTGTTTCACGAAAGCTGCCCAAATTTTACGGCCATATAAACAATTAAAAAAACATATTTTTTTTCGATAATATTAAATTAAAGGAAAATTTAAGAATGAGCCTTCTTTTTATTTCGTGAAATTTGGTCAAATATTGATTTTATTGCGAAAAAATGATTTGTCTATGGGAATTTAACAAGGGAATTTGACTCCGAAACCTGGCTAGATAGCTTGGATATGATCTAACTAAGAAAACAAAAGTTAAATTTTAAAAATCGGTCCAGTATTTCTAAAATTCAAAAATATTTCCCCATGTTAAATCCCCATAGACATCTTCACTCCGTGATGTCTATGGGGATTTAACATGGGGAAATTTTGTTTTCACAATAAAATCAATATTTGACCAAATTTCACGAAATAAAAATTTTTCTTCAATTTAATATTATCGAAAAAAAATATGGTTTTTGAATTGTTTATATGCCCGAAAAATTTGGGCAGCTTTCGTGAAACAGACAGTAATAATAATTATTTACCACGTACTATCCATTATATGTAGCCCGAGTCGATACCAAGTCTTATTTTTTACAGTAAATGTGCCCATTTTTTAAAGCACAAATTTTGACTGGTGTGTGATATTTGCTATCTTCACTGCACATTCATATTGGCTATCTTACCTGTACACAGAGTATATACCATGTTACTGTATTGAATACAGTAAAGAATAGTGACTTGTGTTGTTATCATAAATGTGTTGCCTGCAGAATACAGGTAAAGTTGTCGTACCTGTAGTTCTAATATTTGGTGAGTGGAGTGACCTGATAATTTACGCAGTGTAACAAACATTGCCATTGTAGATTTTGGAAACGACAAAATAATCCATGTATCAAACATGTGGTATACTTTGGCATGAGATAATTGATAGCACATTGTAAATAATTCCACAACGATTGTTGTCGGTGGCATATAGTGTTTACCTTGTCCGTGCGTTCATCTGTCCGTCTGCCATTAGAAAATTTTCCTTGTCTGGCGAACTACTTCTACTGTTTTTTGGCCGATTCTCTTCATACTCGATATACGAGGTGCAGTCATAGAGTTCTCGGACTTTCTTGATACAATGTTTAAAATAACTGCCACTTTGTTCATCTTTATATGACATTTACCTGTTGGCAAATTGAATTGTTTTGAAAATGAAAACATACTTTTCGACAAACCAATCGCACGTAATGCGTATCTATAGCTACGAAATAACGTCACTACGGAGCAGTTGACAAATCTAACGTTTCATGAAATACCTGTGTAGCTTCATAGTTGTGGGGAGAATATGGCGTCGGACTGTATTGCTTTCTCCATCAAATACATGTCTGAACTATGCACTGGCCATGTTTCCACTTTGTTCATTTTAGAACAAAGATATCATGTAAAAGATATGTGGATATTGCGAGAAATGCAAATTCCAACATTTATGACGTAACGTCGGTGGACTGAGCAACGTTCGGTGGTTATTTCTGTGTTTGGTTGCATAGTGACTTCAACTCACACATGTCTATTCGGACACGGTAGTGAACTATCATTGCAGGTAGATTTTTCGTGTATATTGAAAATATATGCAGTTTATTAATCCATAATGGACAGAATCAAGTATTGGATGCCATTATAATCTAGAAAACAACAGGTAACCAAACATGCGCTGAATAAAGCAAATATACAAGTGGCAATCCATCAACATTATTTTAGAGCATTGAACGAGAAAACCTACATACAATGATATCGGTTACAGTAAATAAAACTCGACATTGAAATGGCGCATGTGTGATGAAAAAAGTGTATTTGGGGAATGTGGACATCTCTTTGAAAGCGAATGAAGCAATGCTATTTAATCATGTACGGTACTTTTACGTAACGCAAGACAACGTCAAACTGCTCCGTGACAACGTAGATGCGTTTTAATAATTGACGAACTGTACACAATTGTACGATTTACTTTATGGCACCGATATGTTATTGTCTGCAGAACTGAACCGGCTTCCTAATGACATATTTCACAACTGATTTTGACAAATAGATCTTTAGATATAAACACAGTCCTAGAAGTTTATGACTGCACCGCGTACGTCACAACCGTCAAGTGCAGGAGTGCATAACATTAAAAATAATTGCTGTCCCACCGATCCATCCGCAGTTATCCCCCTTTTTCGACTCTGAAAAATATTGTTTTCCTTGTTCGGCGAACTACTTCTACAGTTTTTGTCCGATTCTCTTCATACTCCGTATACATCTCAACCATCAAATGCAGGAGTGCGTAGCATAAAAAGTTGTCGCTGTCCAACCGATCATTCGCAGTTGAGCCACTTGTTTGGCTCCAACTTTTGTTTTCCTTGTCCGGCGAACCTACTTCTGCAGTCTGTGGCTGATTCTCTTCATACCCGGTGTACATCCCAACCATCAAGTGCAGGAGTTTGTGACGTGAACATTTTCGCTGTCCCACATCTCAATCATCAAGTGCAGGAGTGCGTAACGTAATATTTTAGCTGTCCCACCGATCCATCCGTAGTTATGTCCCCTTTTTCGAATCTTAAAATATTTTTTTTCCTTGTCCGGCCAACTACTTTTTTAGCCGATTCTCTTCATACTCGGTGTACATCCCAACCATCAAGTGCAGGAGTTTGCAACGTGCAAATTTTCGCTGTCCCGCCGATCACAGTTTTGCCCCTTTTTGACTCTGAAAATATGTTTTTCTCAATTCACTCACTCAATCATTGCTGTTGTATTCATGAATGCTCAACAGCGATGCCATTTTGTTTTACAACGTTCTAGTTGTCTGTATGTGTCAAATGCCACAGTCTATATACCCTAAGAAGAACAGGGTCATATATACTCATAATACTTTATACAAATATTCAATCACATTTACAAAGCTACTATATTTGAAACAAATGATGATCCATAAAGTCAATCATTGAGTGTCATTGCGTCTATGTTTAGCAAAACGTTCTAAAATGTAGTAATGCACACAATAAAGTCGTACTGGCACAGGAGGTGGCGGTTATAAATGTGTATGCTCAATTTAAATTGAAGCAGTATATTCATATTTCAGATTATAAAATTGGCATTATGAATTTATGAGATTACATCTATTTTCATTACCATGGTCAGTTGTCAACCAAATACCGCGTATGACGAACGCCCTTTACTCCAACAATTATATGTTATTGATAGAATGCATGCAAAATGTATGTGTTGGCTTCACTCGGTATATTATTTACATCAGTACGCCAGCATTGATTAACGATTGCTTGAAAATATTTAGTGTTGTATAACAAAATTCTGCATGTATACATATGAAATCATTTTAATAACTTAAGGTTATTGTACCTTTCTTGTGGCCCCATGTAAAGTCTATGTAAATCTAATAAAAAATCCTACTCATAAACCGTTATCTACTTACACCAATGAATCATATATATGTGTTCAATAAGTCTTTATGCAGATGCTGCCAGCAAGGAAATCACACCATATGCTGTTGGTAGAATATAATAAGCACATTTATGTGTTTTACATGTATAATTTGGCTTCTACACACCTATGTAGAGACGTACATATAAATGTGCAAAATTGGTCTATTATTTGCATATTACAGGTGTGTGTGCATTTTTATTGGTAACAGTATCTACATAGTAACTTACTGATCACATTCATAGGGTGTATTAATGGGTTTATTTATGTCAATTGTTTTATTAGTAGAGTTTTTTGTATTAAATTTCCACTGACTTTACATGGGGCCACAAGAAGAGTACACCTACCTTAATACCACTTCGTTCTAAGATATTCCTGATTCCATATGCCATAAACAAAAAAAAATAATATTTTTTAAGTCACATAAATATAATATTAAATTGATAAAAAATGATGTGAAAATATATTTATTTTCATACCGCAACCGTTGCTCCATGTAACGTTATAAAGGGGGTTGGTTGAATAAATGCTGTTGATATCTGAAGTAACCAAATATACCGGAAGTAGCCTAATATACATGAAGTGTCGTTGTTGACTTTATTTGTTCACCTTTTACTTCTAATCACGGCCTCTGATTGGTCAGTCTCAACAGCAGATTTTAAAATCTAAATAGCTGCCGATTCAGCCGAATTATGTCCATTTTTACAGTACATGCAAAGTAACTAACGACAAGGACATTTCTATTTAGCGACAATAATTCGCCTCCGATATGTTATATACGGCTACAATTTGACACATTCAACAAATGTGAGCAACCGACATGCATACCCTCACCTGTTGTATGTAGGTCAAAATTTAGTAAACTGTATATTTTATACATTTAAACAAGTAATATTTTATGTAGAACTAGTAAATTGCCAAAAATCATAGAACGGGAAACTCTTTTCTCTTGTTGTTGTTCAACATTCAACATAACGAAATGAAGCTTTCAAATTTACAAGATATACATGTAAATGTCAGATAAACACATTGACGTGGTAACATAACAAATTCCTGCATGTGTATGTTCTTTATTAATAATGTATTGATACAGTTTTGACAGTTTTATATCGCTAGCATATCAAACACGCCGGATAGCCGATTCCAAAAATCAGTCTTCCATGTGTTACATTCAAGAGATGGGGTTAAATTGCTACGCTCGCGAGAGCTAAGGAGCGGTGTAGCAATCTTGTTTCCAATGTCTACTATCATTTTAATGCTTATTATGACAAGTGTTCAGTCTAAAGCCAGCCTGTATTGAAGCTGATCTTAAATATTAAATCGGAGATTGAATCAGATACAATACCGAATCTACCTAGCGTGGACGTCGCCATTTTTCTTTGGATGACGTCGCTAGAGTTGTGACGTATGGCGAGGGAGTGACGTCGAAACATGATGTCACACAATTAATTTCAGTATGCAGTATCAATTAAATACATGATTAGTGTCCTCGAATATAAAAGATATTGGGTCTCGCCCCAATAACTTTATAAGAGCTCGCTAAAGCTCGCCCCAATAAAGCTATCTAAGGCTGAACCGAATATATTTTATAATCGACGGCACTAACCATGTATTTACTATATATTTGGTGGCCATCTTGGATTTACACTTCTGACGCTATTGTTTAATATCACACATGCTGTAGTCATACTCAATTTTCATCCAGAAACAGCAATTTAGCATTTTAAGTAACTTGAGCATATCAGATGACAGCCTGACATCAAAATGTGGAAGTAGATGTATATAGTGTAGTGTAGCTGGGACAAAACTAAAGTCCATCTAAAATTCTTACGTATTAATTCAATTAATTTGCAAGTTTATTAAGCTATCTAATGTTTTTAAATAAAATTAACGTACTGTGATTCCCTACTTCGCGTTGTGCGCCTATACTTCGCGTTGTGGCCGGCTGTCCCATTGAACCAGCCTTATATACTGATGGTCAATCTCCTCCTACTGATGACCAGCGTCATCTGAATACATCATCCGCAACCAATAGTATCTAAGGCACTAGGGAGTATCAAGACTAGCATCCAGTGGGATTGAAGTAGAATGATGCAATCCTTGACATTTGGTAATTTCACCAATTTGGAAAGTTACCAGTGTATAATGTGTCGCAAGATAAACAGGTGGACCATTTGGTTCTCATTGGCTGTTATTGATATGGCTTACTTTAATGAGGTAAACTATCGTCACCTCCAGGCATCACTCTATCAATTATTCAGGTGAATTTTCAGTACAACTACCAGATGTTAAATGTAATTCCCATAAAAACACATCACAGTCGAAACACAGATGGTGTCGTACAGCATCCACGTGAGAATAGTATGCATCCCAAACTTAAACATTTGTATCTGCAATGGAGGCTACACTGTTACAGTAGGACAATATACCGTAGACATTTGGTCGTCATCTTGAATTTGTGCAAATTAATACAAAACTAGATGGCCGCGGCCCCCATGTCGAGCCCGCCGAGGCATTTGATGGTCTCAGAGTGTATTTATTTGAAGTTTGATGCTCAATAAGCATACAAAGTTTCAAGCAAATCTGGCTTACGGTTACAGAGATAGTAGGTGTGTGAAAACTTTAACGCAAATTTTGACAGTCATTTGACCTTGACATAGTGGCACAGGGGCCGCATGAGTGGACACAGAATGAATATATGGATGATGACTAATAAGCATATGAAGTTTCAAGTCAATGTGACTTAGGACTGCAGAGATATAAGATATTTAAACACTTTAACGCAGATTTCGGAACGCAAGCTTCTAAGTCATTTGACCTTGACCTTGGGCACAGGGGCCGCATGAGTGGGGATAAAGAATGAATATATGGATGATGACTAATAAGCATATGAAGTTTCAAGTCAATGTGACTTAGGACTGCAGAGATATAAGGTATTTAAAAACGTTAACGCAGTCATGCTGTGTCCCACTCATGCGGCCCCTGTGCCCAAGGTCAAGGTCAAAATTTGCGTTAAAGTTTTCAGATACCTAATATCTCTGTCACCGTAAACCGGATTTACTTGAAACTTTGTATGCTTATTGGTCATCATCCATGTATTCATTCTTTGTCCCACTCATGCGGACCATGTGCCCCAAGGTCAAGGTTAAATGACTTAGATATTTGCGTTAAAGTTTCTGTCAAAATTTTCGTTAAAGTTTTCACATACCTACTATCTCTGTAACCGAAAGTCAGATTTGCTTGAAACTTCGTATGCTTATTGGTCATCCTCCATGTATTCATTCTTTGTCCCACTCATGCGGACTCTGTGCCCCAAGGTCAAGGTTAAATGACTTAGAAAGTTGAGTTAAAGTTTCTATCAAAATTTGCGTTAAAGTTTTCATATACCTTAGTCGGGACGTTATGGGGTTGACCCTTGCACTAAGGTACTACTAACGTTTTTTGATGAATTATTGTCCCTGACGATGTACTTATTCGAAATCCGTCGGATGACACTTTTTCATCCTTGAGCATTTCTTAAAATTCAAATGGCGTCCAAGATGGCCGCCATTTTCCTAATAATTCTATATTTGCGGAAAAGACACTATTTTCTTCCGCAAAACGTTCACAATTCATTTAAACACGGTGCTGAGCTATTTAGAAAAGCAATAAATTAATTTTCCATATATAAATTCAAGATGGCGTCCAAGATGGCCGCCAATTTCGGCAGAATTTCTTATTTGTAGAAAATATTTTTCTTTTCATATTTTTAGTTCGAAAACGGTGCTGGGCTATTCAAAACAACAATAAATGTATTTACCACATATAAATTCAAGATGGCGTGCAACAATTATGCATCTTGCATGTTCCTGTCAATTAAATGAATACTGAAAAAAAACCTGAAACTACAACTAATTTGTCATGTTCGCACTAACCACTTTACACATTACATGATAAGACACTGACTTTATTACTCATCACGACCTTCATCATTTTCGTCGTCGGTGTCGGTCTCTTCTGGTTTGGTGTGTGGGTTGTTACACATTCCAAGGGAGATACATTTACAGAATGACGTGCATGATAGTACTGCTCCATGACATGAACATGTATGCCTTGAACAAGCGGTTTGTGCACTACATCCGCACGCCACAACACGCATCAGTTCTGACGGTGCCACATCATACACGCTAGTACGTGGCGTGGGTATATGGCCAACTATGTCCCACCCAAAGTCTGATATGTTCACATCGGGTGGTGAGCACTTATCCGATGCTTTCCAAAGCATTGTCTGTAAGTGAGCACTCTTCACGTGTTCGTTCAACGCGGAATCAGTTGGTGGCAGACTCTTAATCTTTGGAGTGGCTATTTTGCTTGTGAATATAGAATGCCGAAGCTGATTCATTGATGATGAAATGTCTTTGGCTTTGTACAACAAGCCCACAAACGTTCACCCAGCAGCTGTCACTTCATCAAGTGGTGCGTCTGTCTCGCCAAGCAAATCCAGGGAAACATCATGTTTTATCATTGACGTGACGGCAGATGCCTTCCCTTTACCGAACATGTAGCTGACTGTGTCGCATCCTGTAATTGCATGAACGGCTAGCAGTTGAGATGCTTTCGGTCCAAGCTTTGCAGCCGTGGCATTGATGTCAACCACTCATCCATCCGACTTCTTCATGCAGATTTGAACAGGAGTCTGCCACTTCCAGCAAAAGTACACCAACAGTGCAAATATATCGGTATCATCTGAGATGACATGAATGTGTTGGCACTGCTGTTCCTGAACGAGAGACTTCACACATCTGATTATGATACAATCAGCTTCTTCGTGCGTGTACAGTGTCGTGTCTTCCCCGACCATGGTCACATTTGTAGCATTGTTTTCCGCACATATCACTTTTATCAACTCTTTCTTGTTGTGAGAGCTCTTCATTATTGTCTCTCTGTTTGGCAAGACCGTCTCTAGAGCGGGATTTACTCTTCGACACACAGTGGAACCAGTTCTTCTAACGCGCTCGTGCGTTTTTATTGAGCCTTCTATATATCTGTCGAAGACAACAACCACGGCGCATCGCTTTTCTACTGTTCGTGTAAAGTTTTGCACAAGATGTGTAACTGTTTTCGGCCAGGTGACGTGATACAGCATTTCATTCCCATCTACTACTTCTGCGTCAGGGTCAGTGGTTTCCTCCCCCCAAACTGCTAGTCTGTGCATAAGTTGGGACTTAGAACTCTTTCGCATGCTTCCAGACTCATCAAATAGCTGGGGGAAGAGGTGCAAGCTCGTAACACATCAATGTCTCCAAGGAAATGTCTCTTCTCTGGGAAATTACAAGTAATCGTGCGTACAGCTTTTCCATGTCGTATATGGTTCTATCTGCAAGTTTCACCCCTTTCTTCATGGTTTCCATAGTTACTACCTTGGAATGAATGACATTGTAAAATCCAGAGGGTAGGTGTGATTTGAAATCGGCTGCCATTGATTCACCAATGGCTACAGCTAAGTGAACATTCACCTTTTCATCGGCAACTTGTTCATTTACGATGTTCACCAGTACGTCCGTGTCATGTTGTTCTAATGGATGGGGTATTTCGACAATTCCTGCTGTATTTTATGCCGGTCAATCTCATCAAGTTTCCTTCTGTGTAGCCCCTCTTCCTTGTGTTTGTCTGTCGTAGGATCGTACTCGTCGTCATCTCGGTCATGAAACATGTCATCCATAGCCAGGGTCACAGAGTTGCAAATGTGGTAAGAAAGAACCCATCTCGCCACCTGGTCAGGAGAGAGTGTCATTCCAACTAGACCACCCTTTGCCTTTCCATACTTAATGTACGTTTGTTCCCCAAACTGGTCTGAGAACACACCATTCCATGCCCCAGACCTATGTCGGCACACATGCCGGCCTTCATAAAACATCTCCAATGCTTTATCATCCACCAAGTTCATGAATTCCATTAGATGCCATGTGATGTACCTGGCATAATTCCAGTGTCCAGCTGCGAAGAAATATGGAAGCATCCTACTCATACAATACATGTGTAGTGCATACTTCCCTTCACGTTCAGCCCTAACAAACAGATGTGCTAGGATTGTGGGATAGATAAAACAATCCACCCAAAGCTGACCTGTTCTTGATGAGCAAGCTGAAGCTAGCATATCATCCATTTCTTCTGTTGTCTTTGCACCAGAGAGAATGTTGCGTTTGAGAAGTCCCACAGCAACAATACGAAATCCTCTCAGAGTCTTAGGCCATGCTTTACCGAGCATCATGGAGTTAATGCCTTTATATGCGACACTCAATATCTCGGTCAATCCTGAACCTTTCATCAGGGTTCCAATGCAGCCAAGAAATGACATCAATGTGTGCATTCCACCAGGTCTGACCAACAAATACTTCCACCGTGTCGATTTCGCCCATTTTATTTGAATGTCTACTTTGAACAATTGAAGGTCTGCTACCAGGTGTACATACTGCTGCCCATGCGATCTAAAAAAATCTTCTATATAAACTAAACTGGTGAGTACTGTGTCTGGGTGACTGGGCGGTGAGTCAATCAGTGGGCCATACATGTATTTGGTGGCCTTTGCCACAAATACATTCTCTCTTGCCAGATGTGTCATGTGGCCTGACCACTCAACAGGCACAGTATCATCATCATGTGCTGCTATGTTTGTGAGCCAGTCCAAATCCGCTTTGAGTGATGAGCTAATATCATCCATTATCTGTGTCACAACGTTGTATGGAACACCAGAGTGCACATTGACGGCAGGTGGAAGAGGATTTTTAGGACCGTCGTAATGTTGAACTTCAATGGACGACAATTCACTGAGCTTTGCGCTGCTCATTTCCGCCAAACTGAACCTTGGTATGACAGGGTGTGGATGTGTTGCTAATCAGTTTCATCCTCCTTATCAACATCATTGGTATGCTGTGCGTGACTTCTACAATCAACCGCATGAGTTTCACTACAACCCATTTGGCGTGGCTATATTCAGATCATAAGTTGTCTATCCAGGACGCCAACTCTCCACCGTCGTCTACATTCAGTCCTCTTAGTGTATACGGCTGCGAACCTGTGTATATTGCTGCGACGAACGTACGGCCCAATCTTAGAACCTCGTCAAATATTGTAACTGTGATCCCAATTTCGTGCGAATAAATACACCAGTTTCCTTAGATCCGAATCGATGGTGTACTTTCTTCAAGGCCAAGCTCAACGTTGTTTGATTGTATGACTTTGTTATGTGAGCTTGGATCGATTACGCGAGGGTAATAGAGGCTCTACTTACCTTGCCATTAGAAATAAGGCCTGATATCAACGAACGAATGTGTGGAGCTTGTGTTTTTTCTATGGTCTTGATTTTCTGAACATGCCGATGTCATAGTTTTGTGTTGGCGGCAAATCGCGACATTCGGCAGTGATTTTATCTGTAAGTTTAGCCATCATAAACACTTTCTCCTCATTGTCCATCCACATTTCTCTAATCGAAGATTAACCAGGCAAGTGATCTTTGAAACAGAATAGACTTAGCACAACCCGCAAATATCGAGTTTCACCAAACGGTTGCCGAAGTGGTTCTGTAGTTTCGTAATGATCTCCCTGCGACTGAGTGCGTCAATTTCCATGCTCAACTCATTATACCGGTTGTGAAGTTCAACAGATGTCCATAATATGACTTGGATCATCATTCATTATCTCCACAAGAAAGAGAAAAACTCCATCATTGTCCGGCAATTTGGTTGGCATACATGTTAGATTGTGCCGCCTTAACATTTTTTTTCCTCCTGCATAAATAATAGATAACAATCCCTGTGATATTGTGCATTCTGCGGCGTGAAGATCGATGATGCGCCAAGGATACTTATTCTTACATCAGCAGCCTGAGAATCGCCCCTGTCCTCACAAACATTGCAAAAATCTTAGATTTCATGCACATCCCTTCGGGAATGTCTGTAGTACTGCACTGTACTACTTCTCTCCATCTCGATGGGTTCTTTTTGTCGCGTGGCACACATGGACCACCGCAAAATAAACAGTGCATTCTGAATTCAAATGATTGCAACTCTGACCGTCTGCGTCTGATAGGAGGTGCGCTGTGACACCGCTCTTCCATGCGACCATGTCTCTTATTATACCTGCTGATATGCTGTTTCGAAGTGTATGTAGTTACACACGATTTGTGACATTTTATGTTCAAATCGGGATTGTTCTCAAGTTCATTTTCAAGAGTTAAATGAAGGGTGTCACCCCGCGACTTACTTGCCGCTAGTATTGTCCGTATTCTCTGTGGGCCTGACGATATAAGACCACTGTCCCCCTGCGTGCAGTTTTGAAAAATGCATACCGTAGTAGACATTGTGATAGAAGAATGTGACACAAAAACCCTGACTAATAATACACTACCGCTTTCGCAGCTTAGTATTGAATATGCCAAGGGTTTATCCTTTGAACGTTGTACCGTCTGGATACGCACTTGCGGATTTCAAGTTTTGTTTATGTACTTAATACGAATACGTAAATTATCATACAAAGCAATGCAATATATGTGTCGATGCAATAACGCATGTCTACATAATAGCGCCAAATGATGTTCATCAGCACAGATTTGACACTGTTATATCGTTGTGATTGTATAGTTGACCTGAACAACGCCGTGATTTTATAGTTGACTTGAACAACACTGGGAATTACTAGTAATATTTGACTATAACAACGCTGTGATTTTATAGCTGTATTTTCATAGCATGCAGTTGTATGGGTACATTACCAGCTGCGTTAATCGTACCATATATGCAAAACGCGAGTAAATCGACACTAGATGTGAATTTAGAGTAGTATTAGGCCTACAGCATTTGTATAATTTGCTGTCCCCGAGCACGGCTCATGCCCATCCAGTTAACTTGTCCGAGTATGATTTCTCAACAATTCATTCATATATATAGTATTTAGGGCTTGAGATAAAAGTACAACCAAAGTTATTATATTCATATAACAGCGATCTAATCTAGTACGTATGTATCGGTAATATAATATGTGTGCATTTTACAATTTTTTATATTTTTTTTTGGTGACCATTTTCAAACGACGATAACAAAAAAATGCTCAAGGATGACAGCGTGTCATCCGGCGGATTCTGTTTAAGGACATATTAAACTACAGAAATCCATCAAAAAACGTTAGTAGTACCTTAGTGCAAGGTTGGCCCATTTTTGGGGGTCCCACGTCTCGACTACCTACTATCTCTGTAACCGTAAGTCAGATTTGCTTGAAACTTCGTCTGCTTACTGGGCATCATCCATATATTCATTCTGTGTCCCACTCATGCGGCCCCTGTTCCCCAACGTCAAGGCCAAATGACTTCGAAGTTTGCGTTATTATAAAATATGCGTTAAAGTTTTTACATACCTTATATCTCCACAATTGTACAATTTACTTCCAACATCCAACATACTTCTTATTCATCATCCATATTTTCATTCTATAGCCTGTCCATGTGGTCCACATGCCCAAGGTCAAGGTCAAATTGGTGTTAAGTTTTTACATACCTTATATCTCCACAACACTTACTCCGATTTACTTCAAACTTAAAATATTTTTGTATTATCATCCATGTTTTCATTCTATAGCCCACCCATGCGGCCCACATACCCAAGGTCAAGGTTAAATGACTTTGAAATGTGTGTTAAACTTTTTACATACCTTATATCTCCACAAAACTTACTCTGATTTACTTCAAATAGTTTTTTATTATCATCCATATTTCATCTAAATAGCCCACCCATGCGGCCCACATGCCTAATGTCAAGGCCAAATTACTTTAAAATTTGTGTTAAAGCTTTTACATACCTTATATCTCCACAACCCTTAATTAAAACTCCAAATAAATACACTCTGAGACCATCAAATGCCTCGGCGGGCTCGACATGCGGGCCGCGGCCATCTGGTTTACATTTGATGGCAATCTTGGATTTATGCAAATGTGTGAGATGTTATCTTACCTCGTAGATTTTCCAAAACCATTCCATGTGTCCACATACTTGACCATAGCGAGAGCAGTGATGTGTATCAATATAGAATTCTATCAGCCAACTTGTAGTTATGCTAAGTAAGGGGTGTTAACAAACCTTGAAGGGCACACAAGAAAGGTCATCTGGGTAAAATTTGGTGGTTTCTGCCTGGTTTACACCCTGGTCGATGTGTTACCCTAACCTAAACAACTATTTATGGGATTGTGTCAGACAGTGTTAGTTGGAATGGAAATTAAGTAAATTAATCCCACTTGTATCAGACAGTTGTTCACGCGTGCCATCAGATTTGATTGATACAGCATCCAGTTTCCATTATTGCTTGACACTTGCAACTGATTGCTCCTGGTATGCATCATAAAATGTCATATCATAAAATGGGATTCTTCGGTTTGATTACACATTGTATAAACTCACTAAAACTTAAATGTATGATGATGTACTTATGCAACCTAGTCTGATATTTATGTTGATTTAATATATCACTGATTTTGAGTTTCTGATGAAATCAATTAACTTTGTTAATAACTAGATGGTCGCGGCCCGCATGTCGCTTCAAAAACTTTAACCTTACGCACACACGTACGGACGCCAATGTGCCGACTATATCACGCTTTCCGAAAGCGGGCCCAACACAATTCATATTTAATAATCTCTGATGTAAGATTATATATTATTATTAATGGCATTGACTGATTTAATAATAAACTCAGCATAGCCTTGCACTGCTGAATTACAATTTGTTGATTGCTTATTTCTTTTTTAATTTACATTTTTCTTATCAACAGCATTGTTTGCCAGCAATGGAAATTATCTAAAGCATTTATCAACCACGCTTTCATTGAGAAAGAAGACAAAATGTAACACAACCACAGGCGAAAATTAATGTTTCCCGCATTCTACGGGTTAATGACTTTACTGTAGTTGTATTATTCTATTCGTCAGTATTTGCAGATGAAGGCTCGAGGAAAGATGCGAGTGAGCAAGCCAGTTATGCTGGAACAGTGCAGACTTCACAACCAGATGATGCTCTGGCAGTGGTACAGACCCAACACCAACAGCCATGGAACGAAAGGGGAGATAATAATGCCGTACCGGTAAAATATCATATACATTAGTACATTATATACTCATTAGCATTCATTTAAATGGTCCGTTGGTCGTTATATAATTTGGGACTTGAAATTTTGCAATGCTAGTTGAACTTTTCCAATATTATAAACATGTTTTGTAATCGATGGTTACTAAATTATTATTAATTCACATGTACGTATACGCTCCTGCCTGCATCATCTTGCCAAAGACTGCAAGCCAGTGGCCCTTTAATTGCAATCCGCCCTCCGTGAAACTGCGATCCAAAACGTTCTGTTTGCCCTTCCATTTTTATTTTTTGCTTAATCGAGTGCTATTTAGCATTCAATATATTGCATTAAATGCTTCATGCCTTGCGTTATTATAAACAAAACGTTGTTTGGTTCCGGTAACGTCCCAGAACAAAGTTGGATAGGCAGGTAGGGAAAAGTTTTGTTTTTGTTTTTTATTTCATTTTATGAACCGATTGATTTTGATTGATATACATTGTGGTTATAATCTCCCTGATTCATCAGTACCAGATTGATTGATTCTTTGTGTTTTATGGCTAATAATAAACGTCTAACTTAACCGAAATACATTTAAATTTGGGGAAAAACAAATAATACGGGCGCCATCGCGCGGTCAGCACGATTATTGGTAACACACATATATGCATTGTGCCAAACTTTCCCTAAGTCTAATGACTGAAATCACGCCTCCAAAAGTTGTGAAATCCCATGGGCATGCCACGGTAAACATACTTTTCATAATAAATTATTTATTTTTCTATTTAATATGTATTGTTATTTGAAACGCAGATAAAACTGCATGACATCGTTGAACGAAGCTAATCCCATCGCTGGCAGTATTGATATAAAGAAAAAAAAGAAAAAAAAAGTCCTCCGTGACCTTGACGTTTGGCGGTCAGATGTGGGTCGTATGCAAAAGAAAGCACCATCCCATGACACACATTGTGGCCAAATATTGAAAAAATCGGTGAAGCGGTTCATAAGTTTGAATAAACAAAAATACTTTAACACATTTGCCTTACAAACAAGATGAACTCAAGTCCTTAGGGACCTTGACCTTGGGCGCTCGGACATGGCTCATATGAAAACAAAGCTCCATCCCTAGACACACATTGTGGCCAAATATTATAAAAATCGGTGAGTGGTTCAAACGTTATTAAACAAGACAACCAAGACAACCAAGCTCGCCTGTTGGCACAGTTGCATAAAAGAACATGAATATTATATAACTTGACCTTGGGTTAAGGGGCGTGCGGTGGACCTTGACATTGGGGTCAGTGGTTCAAGGTGGGTCGTGGGTTTGTTATAGCATATTGTCATACCGCAGATAAGTTTCTCGGCTTTTGATTGGCTAGCTTGCCTGGTCATATATATTATATGACCTGCCAAGGCCGTCGGACATACAGGAATTGCGATTCCCCTCCGGCGCCTTGCGTCCAATGAAAACACATTTTGCAAGCGTCTACCGATTGCGAATTGTATTCCTCACTAAACACAATCAATACAAGTAACAAATTGTACACTCAAAACCAGTCTTTTATTGTTTATTTTTCCATAAATATTCTTCGCTGATCAAAATATGAGCGAAAAATTAGCAAAAATAACGAAAATTGCTTTTCAAATCTCCACACGCTTGCCTTCGTGACACGGCTATATTTAGGTCACAAACTATGGGTTCCACGCACGAAACCGCGGCGTAGCAATGACAGCGAATGTTTGGGAACCAGTCGCATTATTCTAGAGGCGCCAAAGGGAGAGCAGATCGATAGAGCAGTGGAATATAAATTAAATTACACGATATAAACAAACTGTCATAAAGTCGTTTTCGATGGATTTCTTACTCCATATTTAGTTTGTTTTCGTTTAGTAAAAAAACAAAATGTTCATTTACGCCTTTATATTAAGACTGACGGTAGAAAATCGAATCTCGGATTATTTTTCTTCCTGAAAAAACGCAAAGATCAAAAGAAGAGATATGTTTTTACGCCAAATACAGGATCTGCGGTATGACAAATACGTTATTGTGATTCTTCACAATAACTTATAATATAGCCAATTAAGATGAATGCATGTATGAAATATCAATGCGCTCCCTGAAAACAGAAGTAAAACAAAATTTAACCCAAAGTTAAGTTTATGAACGCACTAGGTTGGTGATTTTCTACAGCATGATAGCTATTCACATGAGGAATGCATGTATGAATGTGCTACGTTTGTGACCCTGACCTTGGGGAAAGGGGTGGGGGTCATGGATTTGCTGTAGCATAATAGAGGATCATCAGATGAATGCATGTTTGAAATATCAAAGCGTTCCCTGTAAAGAACAGAAGTTACACAACATTTACCCCAACGTTAAGTTTATGAACATGCTAAGTTTGTGACCTTGACCTTGGGGTAAGGGTTGGGTGGTGGGTTGTGGATTTGCTACAGCATGATAGAGGGTCATCTGAGGAATGCATGTATGAAATATCAAGGCGTTCCATGAAAGGAAACATATGTTATAAGACATTTAACCCAATGTTAAGTTTATGAATGTGCTAAGTTTGTGACCTTGACCCTGGGATAAGGAGTGGGCGGTGGGTCCTGGATTTGCTACAGCACGATAGAGTATCATCATATAAATGCATGTATGAAATATCAAGGCGTTCTATGAAAGGAAACAGATATTATAAGACATTTACCCCAACGTTAAGTTTAAAAATGTGCTAAGTTTGTGACATTGACTTTGGGGAAAGGGGTGGGGGTGGGTCATGGATTTGCTATAGCACGATAGAGTATCATCAGATGCATGCATGTATGAAATATCAAGGCGTTCCCTGTAAAGAAAAAGAAATTATAAAAAGACATTTACTCCAACGTTAAGTTTATGATGTTGATCTTGGGGAAAAGGGTGGGGGCTGGGGTGGGTTGTGGATTTGCTGTAGCACAATAGAAGATCATCAGCATGATCAGATGAATACATGTATGAAATATCAAAGCGTTCCCTGAAAAGAAACAGAAGTGACACAACATTTACCCCAACGTTAAGTTTATGAACATGCTTAGTTTGTGACCTTGACCTTGGGATAAGGGTTGGGTGGTGGGTTGTGGATTTGCTGCAGCATGACAGATGATCCTCTGAGGAATGCATGTATGAAATATCAAGGCGTTTCATGAAAGGAAACAGATGTTATAAGACATTTACCTCAACGTTAAGTTTATGAATGTGCTACGTTTGTGACCTTGACCTTGGGGTAAGAGATTGGTCATAGATTTGCTACAGCACAATAGAGTATCATCAGATGAATGCATGTATGAAATATCAAGGGGTTCCCTGTAAAGAAACAGAAGTTATAAAAAGACATTTACTCCAACGTTAAGTTTATGATGTTGATCTTGGGAAAGGGGTGAGGGGTGGTTCATGGATTTATTGTAGCACAATAGAGGATCATCAGATTAATGCATGTATGAAATATCAAAGCGTTCCCTGTAAAGAAACAGAAGTTACACAACATTTACCCAAACGTTAAGTGTATGAACATGCCAAGTTTTTGACCTTGACCTTGGGGTAAGGGGTGGGCCGTGGGCCATGGATTTCAATAGCAAGATAGGGTATCATCAGATGAATGCATGTATGAAATATCAAGGCGTTCCATGAAAGGAAACAGATGCTATAAGACATTAACCTCAACGTTAAGTTTATGAATGTGCTAAGTTTGTGACCTTGACCTTGAACATGGGCAAATGGGTGGGAGGTGGGTCATGGATTTGCTATAGTACGATTGAGTATCATCAGATGAATCCATGTATGAAATATGAAGGCGTTCCCTGTAAAGAAACAGAAGTTACTCAACATTTACCCGAACGTTAAGTTTATGAACATGCTAAGTTTGTGACCTTGACCTTGGGGTAAGGGTTGGGTGGTGGATCGTGGATTTGCTACAGCATGATAGAGGGTCATCAGATGAATGCATGTATGAAATAGGAAGGCATTCCCTGTAAATAAACAGAAGTTACACAACACTTACACCAACGTTAAGTTTATGAACATGCTAAGTTTGTGACCTTGCCCTTGGGGTAAGGGTTGGGTGGTGGGTATGTATGAACTATCAAGGTATTCCATGAAAGGAAACAGATGGTATAAGACATTTACCCCCAACGTTAAGTTTATGAATGTGCTACGTTTGTGACCTTGACCTTGGGATAAGGGTTGGTTGGTGGGTTATGCATATATAGCATGATATAGGGTCATCTGAGGAATGCATGTATGAAATATCAAGGCGTTCCATGAAAGAAAACAGATGTTATAAGACATTTACCCCAACGTTAAGTTTATGAATGTGCTAAGTTTATGACCCTGACCTTGGGGTAAGGGTTGAGTGGTGGGTCAAGGATTTGCTACAGCATGATAGAGGGTCATCTGAGGAATGCATGTATGAAATAACAAGGTATTCCATGAAAGGAAACAGAAGTTATAAGACATTTACCACGCCGACGCCGACGACGCCGGGGGTATGCCATAAGCTCTTCTGCACTTCGTGCAGGCGAGCTAAAAATGTATGTTGCTGAGTACATGTACTAACGCTATGATATATCCCCGCTTGCCTATCGGCTAGGGGATAATCAAATACGTTTTCATAGTCGACGAGAGTCCGGTCATCAGACGCAACAACAAACTTCTTGACATCTGATGAATTCGTTCTCAAGAAAGTTTGTACTCAAATCATTTCATTCTCATTTTTATGGCAAATTCTTGACAATTGCAAGTCAGTGAGCATATGGCAAATGAGTCCGTATTTTAGGTTAGCCTATTACAAATTATCTACAAAAGTTGCATATGTTGTAAGTTCCGTTTTCTAAGCACACGACCCAAGTGTCATTTGACAGGTATTGGTTGGGAAGCTAAAATATATTTGGAAGGAATCATTATATTACCTTAAGCATTTCATAAAAACATCGGTCAGAGATGTACAGACACCACACCACATGGTTAAAGCAGGCCCTTGATCTAACGGTCACACTTCAATCATAAGATAAAACTTCGCTTCAAACACGAGCATTTGTCCCTGTGTCCAATGTTTATTTGATACCTTTGCAAACTTTGTGACAACTACAACTGTTGATTGGCTACGGGTGATATACCCGCCGCAGTCCCGAGCAGACATGCCATTTGCCACACAGGCATTCGGCGTGTTTCGGCTTTCATCTGTATAACTATATATATGAACAAGGCTCCTAATTTTGGTCGGACACGACCTCGTATCGTAACACATTCCGCGATTTTATTAACGCTAATGTGAATATTTTGTGGAAAGTGCACATGTTCATTTGATAATTATTGTTATCTTGCTAAAATAACATAGTTAGAACATAATTATGCAAAGAATATCGAATTACAGCTGCTTTTCCTAGGTCGGACACAACCTCATATCATAACAAATGAAATAATGTGTTTAAGGCATGAAATCCTGTGTTTAAGGCTCTAACGTCAATAGTTCATATGATCATTTGAGAATTATCGTTATCCTGCAGAAAGACATAGAATAAATAGAAAATTACAATTTTAAACATGTTAATATTTTGCTATGATACGAGGTCGTGTCCAACCAAAGTTAGAAGCCTTGTTCATATATATCACTGATCTTAATGTGTGGATGCCTTCAAAATGGCTGCATTTTGGCAGAGTAACTGCCAAAATGCTTGCAGCCATAATCGTGTTGTTGTTTCTGCGTTGATGAAGATCGATCAATCGGCAGACGCTTATTATAATTAGCGCGAAAATACAAGCGTCTTGTGTACTTCAAAATAATTTATATCGCGGTACGGACAATTTTCCGTGACTTTTCCAATTTCTTTTTTTAGCGAAAAAAAACTTTACGGTCAAAGGTAAAACGGTATGGTCGGTCGGGTTACCGGAACCAGAGAATTTTGTTTAGGCCTCATCGGTCCGGATATCAATTTTGTTCAAAGTCAAATCACTGTATTATATTATGAACTTATATTAAAACATTCCATTCCTTTATATTTTAAAACTTTACTGTAGTTCTTTGTAATTCTACTGAAATTTGTTGTTTAATGCAAAAACAAACCGATTTGTGTGTGCATCCTAATTCCGGCAAGTTAGAAAAAAATCTCAAGGTTGTGCACAACAAATTTATTCTCTCGTCCTGCATTAAAATTACACAATACAATTAAGTCTATATAAGTCAATTAGGTCTATAACAAGCTTGTTGGAACAAGTTTGTTAGGTCTATAACAAACTTGTTGGAACATCTTTCGTATATGTGGCTGTGACTGGAGAAATGGGGCCTGTGGGATTTGTGACCAGTGTACCTCCTGATCAAATAGCACACTCCTGTAGCCTGATAACGATCTATAATTCTTGTTAGAAGCATGTCGGGTGTTTTATTTATGAAATGGCAAACAGTGCAGATCCTGATCAGACTGTGCAGATGCACAGGCTGATCTGGATCTACACTGGTTGCGAAACCCATAAGCCCCATTTCTCCAGTCACAGCCACATATAACCCATCTGACATTACTTTTTTTTCCAGAATATTTCAAATACATTCTATTTGTATTTGCCGTCGACAAAATACCGCAATATTCTGTCTGTCCAGTTCAGGAGTAGAACAAAGGATAAGAGAATGAATGCAGTCTACAATTGTGATGGACTATGGGAAACTACTGTTAGTTTTCCACCTAGTGATATAGACAACTTTGACACGTACTGTTATGATGCTGAAGTCGAGAATATTCGCTTATTCAGGAACCGTAAATCTTGTTTAAAGGTGGAATTCAACAGAAGTCTGAACTTCAACATCCAAAGAGATATTATGAAAGGTATGGATGCAATTGGTGGTGTAGATAAACATATTGTACATCTTTTTAGCTTACTGGATTGCAACAACTTGAAAGATAGTGTAGTTCAGTTAGAGCATTTGCTATGTAGGCACCCATTTCATAATGCATATGTCAAGTCACTGAATGATCTAGTTATCAATGTAATGCAAACAGGAAGTGATGTTTCTCGTCTTTTGTTGGCTGTCATGATTGGACAAGTACTTGCATATAATTATGCACCCACACTTTCGTTGTGCCTGTCTAGGAGCCAGGCAAAGGACTTATTGAAATCTCTGCAATGTAGTGCAACTAGTGCCCTACCAAGTTCATGTTCAAATTACATGCCAAATGCATGTGAACAATTTTTTAAAATTGTGTATGGAAATGAGTTTTCTTTGCTGAAATACATTCTTTCAATATTTCCATATTTGGATGAAGCGTACTTCTGTAATGACTTTAATTTTCCTAGATACATTGCCAATGAACATTCTGCTGATGAACTAGTTCAAGATGTCTGTGCTATCTTCAGTGTCATTGAGGAGAAGTTTAATGATCAGCCGTCGGCGTTGTGTAAAGTACTTCTGGAGACCATCACAAGTCGTTTACCTCTGGAGGTTTCTACTAGAGCCCTGACACACTGGAAAGGTACTCAGAAGGAGGAACCTGAACTGATGAAATGTGTAATAGAATCTATCACAGTTGTTGTCCAAAGAAAAATAATTGATTCAAGAAAGAAGAAGGACTACAGCGCTATGCTGTATATATGGAATATTTGTAACTTGTGTAATGAGATTCAGAAATTGGTAGAGGATGGATTTCTCAACATGGCGGAGCAGACAAAGTCTCTGGCCAAGGATGACCTCTCAGTTGTGAAGTTCATTGTCTCGGTTAAATGTGAATTGTTCAACACAACTGAAAGACAGCTGGAGCTGCTACAGAAGTTTGCAGAGTCCGACAATGAAGAGTTACATGTCATGTTCGTAGAAATGCTGAAGTTGCAACCGGCCTGTCATACAGTAGTTGATAATAAACTGATTTGCACATGGTATCAAACTGCCTTGCATAAATTCAGCGGAGATCGACAAGACAATGTTGTTCATGCATTGTCATACTTTACAGATGTTTGTTCTGTTGAGGCGTGCAAAATGCTTGCAGAAGATGAACTTCTAAAAATAGCATTGAAGTGGTTTGAGAGAATTAATTTGAAAGACATCCTTCAACAAGCAAAAGCAGTGGAAAAAGAGCTAAACAACAGGCAGCTTATTTGGAAGACATACACAGACATCGTGTCGAGAATCATAAAGCAGAAACATGGGGAGAAGCCTTATAAAATGATCAACAGTCTGTGTACTCGTGGAGAACTGACTGTTACTTCAAGGTATGTTATATATGACTGTCCAGTATTTCACTTCAATCCCGGTGTACGTTTCCTCTGATACAGAAAACAACCCAGGTCAATAAGCAAATGGACATGCTGTCTGTTCCACGGTTTGCTGCCGATGGAATATTGGCTATTCAAGACATCAAATATAAAAAAAATATTAAAATTTAAGTACCGTACATGTACTTTTTCATCAATAACAAAAAAAGTCGCCTTCCCCAAATGTTTTTAGTTGATGAAATTCCATAAAATATTGATTGTATTGCGAAAAAGAAAAGGAGGGCAAAAAGGAGGTGAAGAGGAAGGGTCGAGAAACAAATTTGGAAAATGGCTCCAATACCTGGCGAGATAGCTGGGAAATGATGTAACTAAGAAAACAAGTTAGATTTCGAAAATCGGTCCATAATTCAAAAATGATTTTAAAAAATCTATGTTTAGCCCCCATGTAAAATTCCCATAGACAAATCGTTTTTTCGCAATTAAAATAAATATTTGATGGAATTTTATGAAACGAAAACAATTGGGTAGGGTGACCTTTTGTTTGTGACTAGTGAAATGGCGCTTATGGGTTTTGCGACCAGTGTAGATCCAGATCAGCCTGTGCAATTGCACTGTTCGCCATTCCATCAATAAAACACCTGTCATGCTTCTAACAAGCAATACATATTCATTGTTATCAACCTATAGTAGTATCAGGGTATGGGATCACGTTGTCCATTGTTACAGTGGATTAATGGCGGCCTCCATGAGGTCTCCGGTAAATCTTATTTTTCATCAATACGACTGCGGTTTCTTTCTTTTAATGAATTATGATGATCATGTTCCATCTAGTAACACTACGATTCTGCCAATACCAAATTTAGCAGCATTACCAAATTTAGCAGCATTACTTGAATCAATATGTAGTATACCTACCACTATCCAACATATGACCTTTTTTTTTTTACACTGACCTATTTTTTTCCTCTAATTGACTTGGGCTATTTTCAACATTAAGTTAACATTAGATCCGTTTCTCACTTTCTGTACCACCATATGTGCACAGCTTCATAACCAACGGGTACTGTATCAGTATTGTCGTATCGGTCCCAGTGAAGGCATGCGTGAAAAGGATAGCATCCTTCAACATGCCCAAATGAGACCTAAATAGTGTGAATATCACTATAGTTATAATTGGCCGCATTGCCACACTATGGAGGAATCAGTACAACCAACTCCACTGGTGACTTGTGATCAATCAATGACGTTCGCACATTTGCATACAACATGAACTTCAGGATCAGCAAGACTACTCGAGTGCTGTGTTGACATTGAGGTTGTCAGATCTCATTTTTCGACACTTGCATACAATCCTGTATAGGTAGAGTTTGTGTAATCAACTCCTGACAGCTGTCTGTCAATTGATCTGAAACTTTATACATAGCCCAAGTTCTTAGCAAAATGATTGTTCATTTTGTGATACAAGAATGAAATTTGGTGGCGATTTGGAGCCATCTCGGATTGTGGTAAAACGCTGAAACTTGGTGGAGTTATCGGGAAAGACAAATTGATTCATATAAAATTAGAAAAAAATCATATTTAGCTCACAGCTATCCTGAAATCCAAGATGGCCGCCCAAAAACTTAAAATTTCAATGACCTGATCAGAATATTTTTTTAAATATTTCCAAAATGAGATAAATAACTGAAATTTAACAAAGCTGTAGAGACTTAAATATACTTCAGCAAAAAAAGAATCTGCTATTTCAGATTTTACAAATAGTGACCCAAAATCCAAGATGGCCGCCATCAAATAATGTTGTTTTGTCCTGCATGTTACTGTTTGCTCAATTGCTCCGTGTTATCATTTTAGATGGTATTAATGGTAAAGTTAGTATGCCAATAGAGTATTGTATCTTACTAGACTATAACTGTCAGATTATATCATTCCAGATGGCCACCAAAATCAGTATTACCTTAAATTTCAGTATTTGCTGCTAAGTCATATACAATAGTAGTAAGTACATACAATTGAAACAAGCCTAACATAACTTTGTACAACAAATATACTTAATAAACATAGAAAAATCAGAGTTGGCTAACAGTGACCAAGAAATCCAAGATGACCGCCAAAATAGTAAAATTTTAGAATATTTTAAATTATTTTCAAATGAGATTATGACCTGAAAATCAGTATAGCTGTAGATAATTACATACATGTATATACCATACATACATATTTGCCATCTCATCTCGTACTTCACCAGTGGCAACCAAAAATCCAAGATGGTGGCCTTCAAATATTGGTGTACGATGGTGTTTTCGTGATGAAAAAGTATAGTTGTATGCCCCAATGTCATGGTAGAGCTGGAGGCATATAGTGTTTGGACTGTCCGCTGAGTCCACAGGTGATGGGAACAACTAATCTGATAGTCTGTTGTATACGTGTAGAGATAATATCTATATAGTCCCTATTCTCATGGATCCGTGCCCCTAATTTCAAACACTTGACTATGAGTGCACATAAGGAATTCACCAAAATTATTGTTTATGCAAGTCTTGGAGTCCCTAGAAATAACCCACCCAAGTCACCTAATTGATCTTGAAACTTCTCATTAGGTTCGTGCCCTACAACCTTTTTCACATTTGAGTGACATTCCTTGATCACTCATACAATAAAGAGGTGTTGCTGCCTAGATGAATCAAATTTAAATATGGTGAAGTCCAGATTCATACCAGAAATCAACATTTATCACATTGTATGCATCATTTGCGAACAGACCCTCTTCAGATTAAGGAAATATGTAGAAAAATCACAAAATAGGTGGTAAATCACAATTGTGTGTAACTGTAACTTAAAAAACAGTGGGATACAACTTAAAATACCTTTTTAAAATAATTTTCAATTAACACTATTCTTAGAATATGCTTATTCACTGGTTTCCTAGGGGCACGAATCAATGAGAAGGCACGAATCCATGAGAATTGGGGCTATATATACACCGTCATGTGATTTTTTTCCCGTCACCTGTGGTTGAGTCCGTCCTTCCGTCTGTCCGTATGTCCGGCACATTAATAAGTTCGCCAGAGTTTCTCTATTCTGTCATACACATGCATATCCCTCGAAGGATTACATTAATATTTCAAAACAACAAATTCCACACATCCATGCTGCCCTTAAAGGTACATGCCCACGTGCCAGGTTATAATATAGGGAGGCATATTGTGTTCGTCCATTCGTTAGATATGACATTGTTAGTGTAAAATAAACAGTCATTAACCATTTCCCGACGATATAATTGTCATCATTATACTTCGTATATCAAACAAAATTTCCGCACTGATATCAGGGGCGATAATCGTGTTTCCTTAACATGTTAACTGACATTACTATTCATCTCTGTATTTATTTTTTGAGTCATTTAATTAGATATATAATTAAAAAATATCATGCCTCATTTGCATATTAAAATAGCCTGATACCACCACGCGTCACTGTCAGTAAAACAAATATTACTAAATGATTATATCTGTATAGCGGGCACTAGTATGTATTAGAACTGGTGGAATAGCGACACAATTAGACACTTATTTAATTCCTATAAAGAACATTTAGTGCATACTGCGTGGGTATGTACCTTTAATATGACCTTCACCTTTTGGCATTCACAACTTTGAACTTGTTCACACATTAAGAAGATCGCCGGAGTTTCTCAATTCTGTCATAACTTCTATATCAATATTACTTAAATAGTTCATCACATAAAATTTGTGGACAAAGTCCACACATTCATGCTGCTCTTAATATGACCTTGACCTTCACAACTTTGAACGATTTCACACATTAAGAAATTCGCCGGAGTTTCTCAATTCTCTCATAACATCTATATCCCTTGATGGATTACTTTACTATTTCACTACATCATACTTGTGGACATATATCACACATCCATGCTGCCGTTAGTATGACCTTGACCTTTTGACCTTCACAAGTTTGAACTTTTTCACACATTAAGAACTTCCGCAGAGTTTCTCAATTATGTCATAACTTCTTTTCCTTGATGGATCACTTTAATATTTCAATACATCATACGTGTGGACAAATGCCACACACTAGTGCTGGCCTTAATATGACCTTGACCTTCACAATTTTGAACTTTTTCACACATTAACGGTGGTTGGCAGGTGGAAGCATGCGATGGGTAATTTAACGATCGGGGTTCATCCTTACCGGAATCCCGACCGGAGACCTGGTTTGGCCCTCACATATGTCGATGGCATTTTTATATGTGACAGTTGAATCTGGTTATACCTTTTATGTGAGAATTATGATTATTCGTAATGATATTACTCTTAAGGGAAGATGCCAAGTGACTTTGGTGTGGTGGACCTGGCACAAGGTCAGGTTACTCTAATTTCAGGGCTCAATATATATATTTTTTGTATGTAAATATTCCGTTCTGATTTTGGGACACCCCCCCCCCCCACCCCCCCCCCCCCCCTACCCCAATGCAGCAGGTTAAATACGGGATCGAACCCGTTTGCCTGGCCTTAAATGACCTTAGTTGTTAATAAGCCGTTAAACTCCAATAAATGAAATCAAACCACACATTAAGAAGTTTGCCGGAGTTTCTTAATTCTGTCATAACATCTATATCCTTGATGGATTACTTTAATATTTCAATACATCATACTTGTGGACACATGCTACACATCAATCCTGCCCTTAATATGACATTGACCTTTTGACCTTCACAACTTTGAACTTTTTCACACATTAAGAAGTTTGCCAGAGTTTCTCAATTATGTCATAACTGCTATATATACTTGTGGACAAAAATGCTACATATCCATACTGCCCTTAATATGACTTGTCGCACCTCAAATAGACTCGTGACACAGACATATCAAGGAAGTACCATTTACAAGATATACACTATACACACGTTTTCTACACATTGAAGATGTGCACCATGGTCTTTTATGCCGAAAAAATATTTTTTAACAAAAATATTGCTTTTTGTTGAGCCTGCTTGCGGAAAGCGAGACATGGTGATCACAATGACGTCCGTCCATTCGTCCGTCTGTGAGTCCGTCCGAAATCTGCGTTAAAGTTTTTAAATACCTTTTGTCAACAAGAAACTTCAAATACACATTGATCACCATCCATATTTTCATTGATTACCCTATCCATTCTGCCCAGGAGCCCAAGGTCAAGGTAAAATGACTTTAAACTTTTTGTTAAAGTTTTACGTTAAAGTTTTTCAAATTGCTATATCTCTGTGACTGCTTGTGGTATCAACAAAATGCTTTTTGTCGAGCCCGCTTGCGGAAAGCGAGACATAGTGATCACAATGACGTCCGGGTGTCCGTGCGTCCGTCTGTCCGTCCGTCCGTCCGTCCGAAATCTGCGTTAAAGTTTGTAAATACCTTATATCTCTGCAGTCCTAAGTCACATTGACTTGAAACTTCATATGCTTATTAGTCAGCATCCATCTATGCATGCTGTATCCCACTCATGCGGCCCCAGTGCCCAAGGTCAAGGTCAAATTACTTAGAAATTTTCGTTCTGAAATATGCATTAAAGTTTTTAAATACCTTATATCTCTGCAGTCCTAAGTCACATTGACTTGAAACTTCACATGCTTATTAGTCATCATCCATATATGTATTCTGTGTCCCACTCATGCGGCCCCTCTGCCCCTATGTCAAGGTGAAATGACTTTGAAGTTTGCGTTAAAGTTTCTGTCAAAATTTGCGTTAAAGTTTTCACATGCCTACTATCTCTGTAACCGTAAGTCAGATTTGCTTGAAACTTTGTATGCTTATTAGGCATCATCCATATAATCATTCTGCGTCCCACTCATGCGGCCCCTGTGCTCCATGGTCATGGGCAAATGGTTTAGAAGTTTGCATATTTATAAAATATGCGTTAAATTTTTTACATATCTTATATCTCCACAATTGTGACTCCAATTTACTTCCAACTTCCAATACTTTTCATCATCCATATTTTCATTCCATACCTGCCCATGTGGTCCACATGCCGAAGGTCAATGTCAAATGACTGAAATTTGTGTTAAAGTTTTTACATACCTTATATCTCCACAACACTTACTCCGATTTACTTCCAACATCCAATACTTCTAATTCATCATCCATATTTTCATTCTATAGCCTGCCCATGCGGTCCACATGCCCAAGGTCAAGGTTAAATGACTTTGAAATTTGTGTTAAACTTTTTACATACCTTATATCTCCACAAAACTACTCTGATTTGCTTCAAATAATTTGTTATTATCATCCATATTTCATCTAAATAGCCCACCCATGCGGCCCACATGCCTAATGTCAATGTCAAATTTGCGTTAAAGCTTTTACATACCTTATATCTCCACAACCCTTAATTCAAACATCAAATAAATACACACTGAGACCATCAAATGCCTCGGCGGGCTCGACATGCGGGCCGTGGCCATCTGGTTTCAAATTGCTATATCTCTGTCACCGCTTGCGATATCAACTTGAAATTTCATGTACACATTGACCACCATCCATATTTTCATTGTATACCCTTACCCATGCTTCCAAGGAGCCCCCTCCCCCCATTATTTCGGGGGTGATATAGTTACCGCTTTGTCCGTCGTCCGATTTTTATATTAAAGTTTTTCAAATTGCTATATCATTGTGACTGTTTGGGATTTCAACTTAAAACTTCATACACACATTGATCACCATCCATATTTTCATTTTATACCCTACCCATGCTACCCTGGAGCCCAAGGTCAAATGACTAATCATTTCTTAAAGTTTTACGTTAAAGTTTTTCAAATTGCTATATCTCTGTGACTGCTTGGGATATCCACTTGAAACTTCATTTTCCCAATGATCATCATCCATATTTTCATTGTATATCCTGCCAATGCTGCCCATGAGCCCAATGTCAAGGTTAAATTACTTAGAATTGTGTTTGTTAAAGTTTTACGTGAATTATTTTTTCAAATGCTATAACTCTGTGACCGCTTGTGATGTCAACTTGAAACTTCATATACGCATTGATCACCATCCATATTTTCATTGTATGCCCTACCCATGTTGCCCATGAGCCCAAGGTCATGGTCAAATGACTTTAAACTCTTTGTTAAAAGTTTTACGTTAAATTCAATTATTTTCAATGTGGGTGGTTGGTCGGGCGAACGCGACGGCGTAAATTAACGGTAGGGATTTCTCCTTATATTGCCTGGTTTGGCCCTCATATACGTTTTTATCTTTGGCTCTTTTGTTACCTGGGAGTTGAATTGGGTTATTGCCCATTATAAAGGTAGTGAGATTATTACTGATCTTACTGCTTTTGGGCGGGGGCCACGTGATTCTGGTGTGGCGAGGATCTGGCATCAGATCAGGATTATTCAGATTTCAGGGCTGCATGAATGTATAGTTTTTTTATTGTAAATATTCAGTTCTGATTTTGGGATCCCCCCCCCCCCCCCCCCATCCCCCCCCCCCCCCCCCATTTGTTCATGCACTTGAAAATGTACATGTACAGGTAATATATGGGATTTAATACTAATCCATTGACCCGGCCTTAAATGACCTTATCTGTTGATAGGCCGTTAAACCCCAACAAACAAAGAAACAAACAAGATGGCGGCCATATGGCTTATAGAAACAAATGGAACCAACCCCAGTTTTGTTTTATTTACAATACCTAAACTAACGACATAACAGTATACACCATTAGGGTTGTCGGTACGATCCAAGTGCACCACAGTTTTCTGGTGCCAATACTGTATATATTTCTGCATGATAGACTTTTCAAAGTAGTAGCTTAAGCCCACTAATTTGCATAAACAATATGGCCGCCAGTGAAAAAATGCATTGACTACCATAGGATATATATTGCAGTGTGGAACGAATATTATAAAAGACAATCTAAGGCATCTTAATTTATTTAATAGCTAATACATTACCGAATATATAACAATCAATTTGAACCGAGCTTGTGCAAATCCAAGCTGGCCGCCATTTTCTTGGAATTTCATAAAACATGTAAATAAATGGAAAAATTGTGCTATCAGTGTGGGCATCAACACTAGTTCTGAATGTAATATGGCCACAAATCGTTCAGATATGTGTATCCTGAACGTGTTCGAAGCATCATGGCAGTTGTGCACTCTTGTTCCACAAAGACGATGGCAGTACTTGTTGCAAATTACATACATATTATATAATTTTGCTCTCTAGAGGTATCGTACATGCATAAACGAAGGTAATTTGCCAACCAATGTTGGATATTTAATAAATATAATGCATGCACCTGTTTACCAGGCAATTTTGCGATATCTACATTTTCAATAAATCCAAGATGGCCGCCATTTTATACGAATTGTGTTGATTATGCGAATCAGTTAGCACACATTGCCTGTCATGATCAGTTTTGGTATATAGCAACATAGTCGGGCTAACAAGATGATTAGACACACTCTTGATACCAATGGCATTATGTAATGTAAGAAGATAATTAACGTTTAAATATATATATGACAAACGGTGGCGGCCAGTGTTAATCTATTAACAGCAATTGCATAATTTTGTTTCAGTAATACCGGAATGGAAATGATAACACTTTCTGACACATACGAGTTGACACATTGCAAAATATTTACTTCTCTTAGTTTAAAGCAATACATAATTTGTATAAATCAAAGATGATCAACATTTTACACACATTTTGTCAAGTGTTTTTTTAAATTGGCATACTCACTATATCAATGAGTACATTAGTTCCAGTCCGAAACTAAACGTTGCAATGCTGTTTAGACTGGCTATGTCCTAATCGTATACGTTTGAATTATTAGTTGTTTGTATCTTACATTTTTGTCTGCCAATCTTTAAAATAAAAGTATTTAATATTAGTAATAATAAGTTTCACTTGTGTTTGTCCAGATAGATCACATTTTTAATACACAATTTGTTAATCATGTTGATCTGTAGGACACATCTATTGTTTGTGTTGGTGATATATGTCTGCACAAAACACGATTACTACCTCCATATTTTATTGTTTAATATTTAAAATATGTGTACAGCCGCTGTGTTTTCACAAGTACGTTACGTACGTAAATATGTGTAGACCTATGGAGACCGGCCACAAATTCGGATTGTAATATTTTGCGGAAAAAAATATTTAATACAAATTTCATGGACTCGGGATCTGCTATACAGTCAAACTTGTGTTAAGAGACCACTCATGGGAACTGCCAAAAGTGGTCTCTTAACAGAGGTGGTCTCTTAATAGGGACAGCCATGTGGAGTGGGTACACGGATGATATATAAAAAACAACACAGTGACAACACAGTCAAGTAATAACATGTATACACATATATGTATGTTTATTAAAGTAATAAACATGTTACAATGGAAAACATAAGTTTGAATACATGCAGCTCCATTATAACGCGGTAGTCGGGGTCCAAGATTTGAAACCGCGATCGAATCCGACGCGTTATAAAATTTCGGTGGGGACATGCACGGGTACTGGTACTGCACGGGTTACTGGTATCATTCGCATTTCGGTTACCAACTATTGCGGGAATTCCATTAGCAACGGACCCATATAAGATCATGTCATTTGAACAGAAGTTAAAGTAATTATTAATAATGCCTATGACATACAAACTTGTATGTATTAATGTATTAAACATACAAGTTATTTATAAAATCATGCTTATTACGTTGTATAGTGCTCGCGATAGACAGACGCTTATTACAATGTATACTACTCGCGATCAACAGACGCTTCAACGGATTAATTGATAATAAATAATGCCTATGGTCACGTGTCCTGCCTATTCATGCGGTTGATACGTGCATAATCTCAGGATGTGGGGTCACGTGATCTATTGTTTACGCTGCAAGTCATATTGATGAATGAAATTTACGATTTAAGCGAGATTGCCTTGGGCTGCAGTGTAAACAATAGACCACGTGATCCCATACCCTGACCCAGATAATGCTGAAACACCAGTCTATTATAGAACGCTAAATACACGTTTTAATGGATTATAGCCACCGCTTATAGCCGTGTTTCGAGCCGTGTTTTCATGGGCGCTGACAGTCCCCGACGGTCGTTAAAACGCGTCGTATTTGACGGAATGGGCTGTATTTATACGGTCGCTGGTCGCAGACAGCAGGTGGTCGTTCATTGCAAGTACGTTATTATGGGAAATTCGTCGGGCGGGATTCAAACCGGTCGCTTACAGCAGGTGGTCGTTTATTACAAGTGGTCGTAAGCACAAGTTCGACTGTATATGCATTCACAATGGTACGGTTGTTTAACGTGTCTATGTAATAGTGTTGATACTCTGTATTTATTATCGGTAATTAAACTAAGTACATTTTGTATACTCCTATCACAAGTATACCAGCCATCCTCGTTTGACGGCACTCGTTCGTTCAGCCAATATTACTAGTATGTGGTCGTAATAGGAATGCAGCAGACATCAACTTAGTGTATGCGTTGTATATTTATGGTATGCATGGTATTGCAAATACACAATACAAAATTAATATTCTGACATCAAGGAATAACCCCGGTCGCCAATTGAATAGACGGAGACTATTATTAACGTAAATGTTGCCAGAAGCTTTAGCGCAAACGTCATTTGACATTAACTATTGACTTTGGGACAGCTATTGGATGAGAGTATGTATCGCAAATATGCAAACATTATGTCATGGGTAACAAATTTACAAAATATTAAAATTTATGATTTTTATGTTATAGGCGGAAGTACGAAAATAAACAAAGGAATGAATTCTTTCAGTGGTCGTTTCATAAATGTTTCGTTGTCATATCTCATTATTTTTGTGCAGGTATCCTATGGACAATATATAACAAGATACCCAAACGAGACGCACACACCCATCAATAGACGTTGTCATATATCATTATTTGTGTGCATGTATGCTATGGACAATATATAACAATATACCCAAAGGAGACACATGAACCCATGTATAGAAGAAACTAACGCAATCAATCAGGTCAAACGCACAACACGCCCACAGAGGTGGTCAATGAGCTTTCAACGTGGCACAAGGATCCAGCGATTGGAGTGTTGATTTAATTTATATTGGTTTAATTATGTAACATTGTTATATTATTACTTACATTTCTGAATCATACTCCGCTGGCCAGGGAACTCATGTTGATGAAAAGCATCTACCATACCAGAATGTGTTTGTGTTGTTGCAATGAGAGGGCTTTTTTATATTTCATTTATTTGGAATTTGTTTTTATTTTTTCTCTGTAGATGACATGCAAGTGGAACAATTAATATATATATATATGGTTGATAAGTAACCTGAAACTGGTCTGTGTATACAAACAGTTTATGTAAATGAGTGTGCTACATGAGCGAATGACATATCTATTCCATATTGCGTTGTACTTATTAGTAGCTCATCTGCACCGTAACTAGACATATATTGATCCACCTAAGTTCGGTTAAGCATGCATGCTTTTTTTAATGAGGCACTGAAATGGATTCCATGATTAGCGACAGACGGTCTCAAACCTACACACTCAGGCAACCATATATAAATAGAACGTGAACCGCGTAGTATATGTTGTTTTGGTAGTCGTGTTCGGCGAGAGCCGTGGGTATCTTGACATTGTCTGTAATGTTACAGATCAAAACACACATGATAACTCACTTGCTTGCTTTGCCGTCATGTTTCCCTGAGGTCAGTACTCAACATAAAGTAATCAATGAATAATGACAACTATCAACTGAATGAAGTGCATGATGTATAATGTTCACTACATGTTCAAACAGATATGCCAGACCCATATAATTATGATGTTCATATCATATGTAGGTTGCTTGGACTGTCATCCTTTATACATGTACATGTTTACGTAAACAAAGTGGTAATAACAGCAGAACACTGTAGAACAGTAATGTAGTGTTGACAATTCTAACTTTCGTTTAATCTCGTTTGGCGGCAACATCGAATATAGATTAAATTGTCGCTGAAAGTGCATGTATGATGTATGTTATATTACATTAATTTGCTATGTTACGTAATTTCGCTTAAACTTTATATATCAATGAATTGTGGTCATTTTGTTACTCAGGTAGACGTTTCTTCTTGTACAATATGCCGAGCATGGTAATGCACGAGATAAAATACAAAATGGAATAACACATGATACAATAATTATATGTTCCAATATTAAACATTTAATCATCAAACAAACAACTGTGCAGTCCCAAATCGCATGATGGGCAAAAAGTACAATGTATGGTAAATATAAAATATGGTATGTATTACAGCTTCTAGATAGTCATACTAACACAGGTATATAATAAACAATTATAACGACAATTCGTTGCGTTGGTCTTCAAGAATACGGGATAAACCATAATGTCTCATGTTCACGCAGGGGGTTGGTAGCAGGCCATTGTTTATCGGGATATGAAAGCGGGAATAACTATAGCTACTTAAATTGACAATGAAAGAACGACAGTGGGGAATTCAGTATTAATACCTGATATTTTGATAACACGTAAAACACAATTTTATGCAACACTATATGAGGCTATCATATTATGCTACTGATTAGGGGAGTCATACAGCGGGAAGTACGAAGCTGGGGTGGAAAATAATGCTGGGTGGGGGAGTCACACAGTGGGAATCACGAAGCTGGAGTGTGAAATAATACTGGGTGGGCGTGTCACTGGAAGTGTACTGCGTTAACTACACACTTTTGTCAGTGTACACTTTTGCTAATAATAATCAGCGAATATACTGAATTAAAATATTTTCCAAGACGCTGCATACATAGTCACTGCAAAATGAATCTGTGTATTGGAAACGATTAATAAAGTTACAAAGCATCTGGATAATTGAAGAGCTTATGGCATACCCCCGGCGTCGTCGAGGCCAACGCCGTCGGCGTCGGAGTCCACAAACTTAACGTTGGGGTAAATGTCTTATAACTTCTGTTTCCTTTCATGAAACACCTTAATATTTCAGACATGCATTCCTCAGATAACCCTCTATCATGCTGTATCAAATCCATGACCAACCACCCAACCCTTGCCCCAAGGTCAGGTCACAAACTCAGCACATTCATAAACTTAACGTGGGGGTAACTTCTGATTCCTTTCATGGAACAGCTTGCTGTTTCAAACAAGCATTCCTGAGATGACCCACTATCATGCAGTCGCAAATCCACGACCCACCACCCAACCCTTACACCAAGGTCAATGTCACAAACTAACTTAACGTTGAAGTAAATGTCTTATAACATCTGTCTACTTTCATGGAACACCTTGATATTTCATACATGCATTCGTCACATGACTCTCTAGCATACAGTAGCAAATCTACAACCCACACACAACCCTTACACCAAGGTCAAGGTCACAAACTTAGCACATTCATGAACTTAACTTTGGGGTAAATGTCTTATAACATCGGTTTCCTTTCATGGAACTCCTTGATATGTCATAAATGCATTCCGTACGTGATCCTCTATCATGCTATAGCAAATGCACGACCCACCACCACCCAATCCTTACCCCAAGGTCAAGGTCACAAACCTAGCACATTCATAAACTTAACGTTGTGGTAAATGTCTTATAACGTCTGTTTCCTTTCATGGAACGCCTTGATATTTCATACATGCATTCCTCAGATGGCCCTCTATCATGCGGTAGCAAATCCAGGACCCACCTCCCAACCCTTACCACAAGGTCAAGGTCACAAATTTAGCATGTTAATAAACTGAACGTTGGGGTAAATGTCTTATAACATCTGTTTCCTTTCATGTAACGCCTTGATAGTTCATACATGCATTCCTTACATGACCCTATATCATGATGTAGCAAATCCACGACGTACCACCCAATCCTTACCCCAAAGTCAAGGCCACAAACTTAGCACATTCATAAACTTTACGTTGGGGTAAATGTCTTATAACATCTGTTTTCTTGTATGTAACGCCTCGATATTTCATACGTGCATTGCTTAGATGACCCTCTGTCATGCTGTATCAAATCCAGAACCCACCACCCAACCCTTACCCCGAGGTCAAGGTCACACACATAGCATGTTCATAAAGTTAACGTTGGGGTAAATGTTGTGTAACTTCTGTTTATTTACAGAGAACGCCTTGATATTTCATATATGCATTCATCTGATGATGTTCTATCGTGCTATAGCAAATCCATGACCCAGTCCCCATTCCTTACCCCAAGGTCAATGTCACAAACTTAGCACATTCATAAACTTAACGTTGGGGTAAATGTCTTCTGTTTCCTTTCATGGAACGCCTTGATATTTCATACATGCATTCATCTGATGATACTCTATCGTGCTACAGCAAATATATGAGACACCGCCAACCCCTTACCCCAGGGTCAGATGACCCTCTATCATGCTGTAGTAAATCCACGACCCACCACCCAAACCTTACCCCAAGGTCAAGGTCAGAAACTTAGCATGTTCATAAAGTTAATGTTGGGGTAAATGTCTTATAACTTATGTTACCTTTCATGGAACGCCTTGAAATTTCATTCATGCATTCCTTAGATGTCCCTCTATCATGCTGTAGCAAATCCAGGACCCACCACCCAACCCTTACCCCACGGTTAAGGTCACAAACTTATCAGGTTCATAAACTTAACGTTGGGGTAAATGTTGTGTAACTTCTGGTTTATTTACAGGGAACGCCTTGATATTTCATACATGCATTCATCTCATGATGCTCTATCGTGCTATACCAAACACATGACCCACCCCTATCCCTGTCTCCAAGGTCAATGTCACAAACTGAGCACATTCATAAACTTAACGTTGGGGTAAATGTCTCATAACATCTGTTTCCTTTCATGGAATGCCTTGATATTTCATATATGCATTCCTTAGATGACCCTCTATTATGCTGTAGCAAATCCAGGACCCACCACCCAACCCTTACCCCGAGGTCAAGGTCACACATTTAGCATGTTCATAAACTTAACGTTGGGGTAAATGTCTTATAACATGTGTTTCCTTTCATGGAACGCCTTGATAGTTCATACATGCATTCATCTGATGATACTCTATCGTGATATAGCAAATCCACCGCCCACCCCTTACCCCAAGGACCAGGTCCCAAACTTAGAACGTTCATAAACTTAACGTTGAGGTAAATGTCTTAAACATCTGTTTCCTTTTATGGAACTCCTTGATAGTTCATACATGCATTCCTTAGATGACCCTCTACCATGCTGTAGTAAATCCACGACCCACCACCAAACCCTTACCCCAAGGTCAAGGTCAGAAACTAACTTAACGTTGGGTAAATGTCTTATAACATTTGTTTCCTTTCATGGAACGCCTTGATATTTAATACATGCATTCATCTTAATATGCTATATCATGCTATAACAAATCCACGACCACCTTCCACCACTGACCTAATGTCAAGGTCCACCGCACATCGCTTAACACATGGTCAAGTTACATAATATTCATGTGTTTTATACAACTGTGCCATGTTTTAGTGAAGGCTGCCAACAGGCGAACTTCGTTGTGTTCTGACAACTCTTGTTGTGTCTGGTGTGGTGCCCCCATCCCTCTTGGTGTAACGGGTACTGGTCAAAACTATCATATTGCATGGTTCTAAACAAGTTAATTTCTTAACCTTTTTTTACATTTTCCTAAACTGTTGGGCGAGTAGCTTTTATGTCAAGTACAACAAGTGAATATTTTTAATCCCTGACTTATCTCCTCTGTATCCTTGTGCACAAAATAACTCAAGTTCTACTTCACCGATCGTAACCAAATTCGGTATACATGTTTATCACGGCAAGACAAAGAAGTATTTTGATTTATAATACTTTCCGATTGCCTATATATCTCCCCTTGGCGGCCATTTTTAATTTTCGCACTCTATCCTGGTCCACGCAATAACTCGAGTTCTACTTGGTTTTCAGTGAGTTATCTCCCCTTGTTGACTGGCCTGGTCTCGACGGGCATATACTGTGACTTTCGGCACTCTTGTTTATATTTCATTTATTTGGAATTTGTTTGTTATGCCCCCGCCACCGAATGGTGAGCGGGGCATATAGTGTTACCGGCGTCTGTCCGTCCGTACGTACGTACACAACCTTAATGCTCGGGTAAATGACTTATAATTTCTGTTTCCTTGCTCGGATCTGCTTCACATTTTACACACGTATTGCTCCAATGGTCCCTCTATCGCCCTGTGACAAATCCAGATTCGTTCCGCCCCGGCTAAGCCCAGGGTCAAGGTCACAGACTTGGTGCGTTCGAAACCTTAACGCTCGGGTAAATGGCTTATAATTTATATTTCCTTGCTCGGATCTGCTTCACATTTCACACACGCATTGCTCTAATGGTCGTCCTCTACCACCCTGTGACAAATCCATGATCATCCCACCCCCTCTAAGACCAGGGTCAAGGTCACATACGTGGTGCATTTGGAACCTTAACGCTCAGGTAAATGTCTTATATGTTTCCTTGCACGGATCTGCTTGATATCTCTCACAAGCATCGCTCTAATGGTCCTATATTGCCTTGTGAAAAATCCATGATCGTCCCGCCCCTTCTAAGTCCAGGGTCGTCACATACTTGGTGAGTTTGAAACCTTAACGCTCGGGTAAATGTCTTATATTGTCTATTTCCTTGCATGGACCTTGTTGATATTTCACACACACATTGCTCTAATGATCCTCTACCACCCTGTGACAAATCCACTATCGTCCCACCCCCGCTAAGCCCAGGGTCAATGTCATATACTTGGTGTGTTCGAAACTCGGGTAAGTGTCTTATAATGTCTGTTTCGTTGCATGGATCTGCTTGATATTTCACACACCCATTGCTCTGAAGATCTGCTATCATGCTGCGACAACAGATTCATGCTTCTCTAACCCTCTGTGTTTTCAAATATGCCTCGTTTTCTTTGGCTGCCAGCGGGGGCATTCTTGTGCCGACAGGCTACATTTCTAGTATTTGTATACGCCCGTTTGAAAAAATGAGACGTAGTATGTATTCATCTTGTGCGGGCGAGCACATGTTGTCTATGCAATAACTATAAGTTCTACTTGATGGACTGTAACCAAATTCGGTATAACGAAGAAGCCTATTGATTTTGAATTCCGATGACCTATCTCCCCTAGGCGGCCATTTTTAATTGTCGCACTCTGTATCCTTGTCCACGCAATAACTCAAGTTCTACTTCACCGATTGATTCTGGTGTGGCGAAGACCTGGCATCAGATCAGGATTATTCTGATTTCAGGGCTGAATATATAGTTTTTTTATTGTAAATATTCAGTTCTGATTTTGGGATTTTCCCCCTTATTTGTACATGTACTTGAACATGTACATGTACTTGTTGATGTAATACATGGGATTTAGTACTAAACCCATTAACCCGGCCTTGAATGACCTTAGCTGTTGATAGGCCGTTAAACCCCAACAAACAAACAAATTCACCGATCGTAACCAAATTCGGTATACATGTTTATCACGGCAAGACGATGAAGTTTATTGATTTTGAAATTTTTCCGATGACATATCCCCTTGGCGATCATTTTTTACTTTCTGACACTGTATCTTTTTCCACGCAATAACTCTAGTTCTACTGGACTGATCGTAACCATATTCGGTATACATATTTATCACGTCACAATGAAGATTGGTTTTCAGTGAGTTGTCTCCCCTTGTTGACTGACCTCGCGCAATAACTCTAGTTCTACTTGGCCAATCATAAGCATAATCGGTGTCCCTATAGCTGTTTATCACGGTAAGACGAAGAACCCTATATTCTTTTTCAAAAAATTCCAATAACTAATCTCCCGTTGGCGGCAATTTTTAATGTTCGCACTGTGAATCCTTTTCCACGCAATAACTCAAGTTCTACTTGACCGATCACAACCAAAATTCGATGTACGTGTTTATCAAGGCAAGATGAATATCAACATTGGCTTTCAGTGACTTATCTCCCCTTGTTGACTGGTCTTGCCTCGACGGGCGTATATTGTGACCTTCGGCACTCTTTTTATCTCTGTATACACATGCAAGTGGAACAATTAATATATATATGGTTGATAAGTAACCTGAAACTGGTCTGTGTATACAAATAGTTTATGTTTGAGTGTGCTACATGAGCGAATGACATATCCATTCCATATTGGGTTGTACTTATTAGTAGCTCATCTGCCCTAAACCTAGACGTATATTGATCCACTTAAGTTTTGTTAAGCATGCATGCTTTTTAGCTCACCTGAGCGAAGCTCATGTGAGTTATTGTTACCGCAATGTGTCCGTCGTCCGTCGTTGTCCGTCGTCGTCCGTGAACATTTTCAAACGTCTTCTCCTCGGTAACCATTGGGCCTATAGTCACCAAACCTCATGGTCATGATTCTTAGGTAGGGGGATTGCAAAATTGTTAAAATGACGTCATTACGTAATACAAGATGGCCGCCGTCTATAAATAGCATAAATTCTTCAAAAATCTTCTTCTCAAGAACCGCCCACCGGATTTCGACGAAACTTGGTAGGAATGATCGATGCACAATGCTCTTTCAAAGTTGTTAAAATGGTGACCCCGGGGTCAAAAATAGGCGTGCCCGTGAGGTCAAATTGGGGTCAAATTTTATTTTTAACCGAATATGGTCCTGTTATATATCAAATCGAAGGTATCAATGAGGCGATTGTCAAATGTCAAAAGGTCGTTCTTTTGTTAGAGATTTCAAAATTCTTCTTCACATGAACCGCTTGGCCCATGGTAGCCAAACTTAAAAGTTATGGTCCATGGATGAAGCCTTTTCAGATTTGTTAAAATAGAGGTCATTGCTAATCCAAGATGGCCGCCATCTAAAAATAGCATAAATTCTTAAAAAATCTTCTTCTCATGAACCGCTAGCCGGATTTCGACTAAACTTGGTACGAATGATTGATTTACAATGCTCTTTCAAATTTGTTAAAATGGTGACCCCGGGGTCAAAAATGGGCGTGGCCCTGTGGGGTCAAATTGGGGTCAAATTTTATTTTTGACCAAATATGCTCATGTCATATATCAAATTGAAGGTATCGGTGAGACGATTGCTCTGGTGCAATATTTGTCGGAATCGGATGATTATGTCATCCATGATGGCCACCAAAAGGTCCATTTATTCGAGATTTTGAACGTCATTTTCTCAGGAACCACATGACCGATGCTGGCCAAACTTCATAGGAAGTTAAGATCCTTGGGTGAAGCATTTTCAGATTTGGTAAAATGAGTCATCGCTTTATCCAAGATGACCGCCATCTAAAAATAGCACAATTTTTGTAAAACACATGAACTCAATGTCACATTCTCCTCCGATGTTCATGGAGTCAGGTGAGCGAATTAAGGCCATCATGGCCCTCATGTTTGAATGAGGCACTGAAATGGATTCCATGATTTGCAGTAGACGGTCTCAAAAATACACATTCGGCTAATCATCTACTGATATAAATAGAACGTGAACTTCGTAGTATATGTTGTTTTGGTAGTCGTGTTCGACGAGAGCCGCGGGTATCTTGACATTGTCTGTAATGTTACAGATCAAAACACACGATAACTCTCTTGCTTGCTTTGCTGTCATGTTTCCCTGAGGTCAGTACTCAATATAAAGTAATCAAGGAACAAGGACAATTATCAACTGAATGAAATGCATGATGTATAATGTTCACTACATGTTCAAACAGGTATGCCAGATCCATATAATTATGATATTCATATCATATGTTGGTTGCATGGACTGTCATCTATAATACATGTTTGCATACACAAAGTGGTAATAACAGCAGAACACTGTAGAACAGTAATGTAGAGTTGACAAATCTAACTTTCGTTTAGTCTCATTTGCCGGTAACATCGAGTATATATTAAATTGTCGCTGAAAGTGCATGTATGTTATATTATATTAATTGGCTATTTTACGTAATTTCGTTTAAACTGTATGTCAATGAATTGTGGTCATTTTGTTACTCGGGTAGATGTTTCTTCTTGTACAATGCATGAGACAAAATACAAAATGGGATAACACAAGCTACAATAATTATGTTCCAATCTTAAACACTTAATCATCAAACAAGCACCTGTACAGTATCAAATCGCATGATAGGCAAAAGGTAAACTGTGTGTTAAATATAAAATATGGTATGTCTTACAGCTTCTAGATAGTTATACTAAAACAGGTATATAATTAACAATTATCATTTGTATTCTGCCGCTACTGATGAACATGTATTTAGTTTCATTGCTAGACATATTGTAACGACCATTCGTTGCGTTGGTCTTCAAGAATACGGGATAAACCATAATGTTCACACAGGGGTTGGTAGCGGTCCCTTGTGAATCAGGATATGAAAGCGGGAATAACTATAGCTACTTGGCAATGAAAGAACGAAAGTGGCGAATTCAATAGTAATACCTGATATTTTTATAACACGTAAAACACAATATTATGCAGCACGTACAACTACATGAGGATGAACATTCATGGTAACAATAATGGTATTTTGATGATGCACAGGGCTATATAAATATAAATGAACAGCTAGTATTCGTAGTACATGTATGCGAATATAACTAACATAGGCGACTGTGAGAGCAACTAGACACGAGCAACTATTTTCTAACGCGGCGACTGTGAGAGCAACTAGACACGAGCAACTATTTTCTAACGCGTACAAAGTCGGACCTAGACGGGAATCGCGGGGCTATATTTTATTATGCTACTGAGTAGGGTAGTAATACAGCAGGAGTCACGCAGCTGGGGTTTGGGAATAATACTGCTGGGTGGGGGAGTCGCACAGAAGGGATCACGAAACTGGAGTGGGGAATAATGCTCGGTGTGGGATTGGACACAAGGCAGGGGTGAGGAGTCACACATCAGGTGGACACGAAGAGCAAGTGTGTGGAGGACACAGGTGTGCACGAAGCAGGAGTGTGGAGCACACAGAAGGTGGGCACGAAGCAGGGGGTGGAGCACACAGCATGGGTGCGTGCACGAAGCAGGGGTGTGGAGAGCACACAGCAGATGGGCACGAAGCAGGAGTGTGGAACACACAGCCGGGGTGCACAAAGCAGGAGTGTGAAGCACACATCAGGTGGGCACGAAGCAGGGGTGCGGAGCACACAGCAGGTGGGCACGAAGCAGGGGTGCGGAGCACACAGCAGGTGGACACGAAGCAGGGGTGTGGAGAGCACACAGCAGGTGGGCACGACTCAGGAGTGTGACGCACATAGCAGGTGGGCACGAAACAGGGGTGTGGAGCACACATCATGGGTGCGTGCACGAAGCAGGGGTGTGGAGAGCACACAGCAGATTGACACGAAGCAGGAGTGTGGAACACACAGCAGGGGTGCACGAAGCAGGAGTGTGAAGCACACATCAGGTGGGCACGAAGCAGGGGTGTGGAGCACACAGCATGGGTGCACGAAGCAGGAGTGTGAAGCACATAGCAGGTGGGCACGAAGCAGGGGTGTGGAACACACAGCAGGTGTGCACGAAGCAGGGGCGTGGAGAGCACACAGCAGGTGGGCACGAAGCAGGGGTGTGGAGCACACAGCAGTGGTGCACAAAGCAGGGGTGTGGAGTACACAACAGGTGGGCACGAAGCAGGGATTTGGAGCACACCTCACGGTTGCACGAAGCAGGGGTGTGGAGCACACAGCAGGGTTATACGAAACAGGGATGTGGAGCACACAGCAGGGGTGCTCGAATCAGTGGTCGGGAATCACACAGCAGGGGTGGGAGGGGCCACGAAGCCGGGCTCGAGAATCACAGAAGAGGGGTGGGAGGGAGCACGAGACTAGGGTTGTGAGCACACAACAGGGGTGTGAAGCAGGGGTGTATCGCATCGCAATGGTGAAAAAATGGGTGGGGTAATGGGATATTGGCATTTTCATGTTTCCAACCAATATTAATAGCCAATAATGCCAGCATCTCGTTCAAATTATCACATCTAACGACTAACGGACCATTGGTAACATCGTTTGTGAGTAATTGGGCATTGGGAGTTCTGAGGCGAGGGGTGTGTCTCTTGGGATAAAGTCGTCAACTGAGTATTCTATACATTTTATATCTTTACAAAACTTAACATCAGAGAAATCGGTTATAACTTCTATTTCCTTGCTCGGATCTGCTTCACATTTAACACTCGCATTCCTCCAATATTACATATTTAGGGGTACCTGGGCCCACGCGGGGGGTATTCCGTAAGCCTCGCTTACTGACCAATCTAGTTTCATATGCAAATGAGACCTGCTAGTTTTTAATTATTTATGCTAATTAAATGTCACCTGAAAAAAATATATTTTCGACAGATTATAAAGTATGATCATTTCACATAAAAAAATATATACACAGAATAAATAGTTATGCCCGTTAACATTTTAAGGAAACACGGTTATCGCCCTTGATATCAGTGTGGACATTTACGTCGGATATTAAATGTATAATAATGTCAATCAATACGTGGGGTAATGGTGAATGTTTAGTTTACCAGAAAATGTCTCGGGTGATGTCTCTGATATAAAGCACATTACTGAGTGGGCATGTACCTTTAATGTTGGGATATTTATTTGTTTCTTTACAGGGAGAGCCTTGATATTTCATACGTGCATTCATCCTCTATCATGCTGTAACAAATCCACGACCCACCGCCCACCCCTTACCCCAACCCAAGGTCAAGGTCACAAACTTAGTGCGTTCATAAACATAACTTTGGGGTAAATGTCTTACAACTTCTGTTTCTTTACAGGGAGCGCCTTGATATTTCATACATGCATTCATCTGATGATCCTCTATCATTCTGTAGCAAATCCACGAACACTGCCAACGCCTTACCCCAAGGTCAAGGTCACAAACTTAGAAACCAAAATGATATTAATATTCCCAACACACGACTAGAGGTATACAAACGTTCTTTCATACCATCTTCTGTACGCCTTTGGAATGATACTGATCCTATGCTGAGAAATGCTGACAGCCTTAGACAATTCAAAACAGTATGCACTGAATATTTATATACACAGTACGATGTTCCTCCCTGTTATTTGGAAGGAAATCGATTTTTATCCGTAATGCATGCGAGAATTCGTAATAAATGTAGTAGTCTAAATGATGATCTTTGTAATAACCATATTAAAGACACTCCCTATTGCGATTGTAGTGAAGTAGTAGAAGATGCAGAACACTATTTCTTTTTCAGTGTCCAAAATACTGTGCACAGCGTATAGTTTTGCGCCAATCATTGCTGCAGCTTTATCCTTTAAATACGGTCATGCTATTAATAAAAGGTAAATTTACCTGATGGAAATCAAGCAATTAATACGGTTATTTTTAAATCAGTACATGAGTACATTAAAACTACGAAACGATTTGATTAACGATTAACGATTGACTGATGCACTCGACGCAAGCTTTGTCGGTACATTGGGGATACATTCTTATTAGATTAGGCTCAACTGCTCATTGGCCATGGCTACTCTAGATTACGCTCACCTGCTCGTAAGCTATATATGTATGTCTACAACTTCTGTTTCTTTACATAGAGTGCCTTGATATTTCATACATGCATTCATCTGATGATCCTCTGTCATGCTGTAGCAAATCCACCAACCCTGCCCACGCCTTACCCCAATGTCAATGTCACAAACTTAGTGCATTCATAAACTTAACGTTCGGGTAAATTTATTATTAATTCTGTTTCGTTACAGGGAGCGCCTTGATATTTCATGTATGCATCATCTGATGATCCTCTATCATGATGTAACAAACCCACCACCCACCGCCCATTCCTTACCCCGAGGTTAAGGTCACAAACTTAGTGCATTCATAAACTTAACATTGGGTAAATTTCTTATAACTTATGTTTCTTTACAGGGAGCGCCTTGATCAATTCATACATGCATTCATCTGATGATCCTCTATGATGATGTAACAAATACACCACCCACCGCCCATACCTTGCACCAAGAGCAATGTCACAAACTTCGTGCGTTCATAAACTTAACATTGGGGTAAATTTCTTGTTACTTCTGTTTCGTTACAGGGAGCGCCTTGATATTGCATGTATGCATCAACTGACCCACCGCCCATCCCTTACCCCAATGTCAATGTCACAAACGTAGTGCATGCATAAACGTAATGTTGGGGTAAATTTCTTACAGCTTCTGTTTTTTTACAGGGAGCGCCTTGATCTTTCATACATGCATTCATCTGATAATCCTCTATCATGCTGTAACAAATACACCACCCACTGCCCACCCCTTACCCAACGTTAAGTTTGTGGATTCCGACGACGCTGACGCCAACGACAGATGCCGTGGGTATGCCATTAGTTCTTCCTAGGCGAGCTAAACATTATAATAAATGTCCTCCAATCTTAAGTTGTGAAAGCACTAAGATTGTGGCCTTGATCTTGGTGATAGCGTGGGTCTGAGGGTCGTGAATCTTTCCTTCCAATGTTAAGTTTGTGACCTTGGCCGTGGAGTTACCGGGGTCTGATGGTAATGGATTTGGCACATCCTGTTAGAGAACCATTAGGGGAAGGCATATGTTAAATATCAAGAATTGGCGTGATAGGAAACAGAACTTACAACAATTGTCTCCCCCAATGTTAAATTTGTGAACGCACCAAGACTATGACCTTGACATGTGGGTAGGTGGGAGGTCTGAGGCTCATGGATTTGGTACGACATGATAGAGAAACATTGGCGGTAGGCATGTGTGAAATATAATATCAAGAAGTGGGGTGAAAGGAAACAGAAATTATAGCACATTTCCCCCAATGTAAAGGTAATGAAAGCACTAAGATTGTGACTTTGACCTGGGGATTAGCAGAGTTCTGCGGGCCATGGATTTAGCACGGCACGACAAAAAAGCATTAGGGGACGGCATGTGTGAAATATCAAGAAGTGGCGTGATAGAAAACAGAAATTATAATAAATCTCCCCAAATGTTACTTTTGTAAACACACTAAGACTGTGACCTTGCCCTTGCGGTAGGCGGTGGTCTGAAAGTAATGTATTTGACACTGCATGATATAGAACATTTAGAGGAAGGCAGGTATTAAGTATCAAGAAGTGGGGTTTTAAAGAAACACGATTATCGACACTGATATCAATATAGATTTACGTAGGATATTAAATGTATAATAATGCCAATCAATACGTGGGGTAATGGTGAATGTTTATTTTGCCAGAAAATGTCTCAGGTGATGTCTCTGATATATATAAAAAATTACTGAGTGGGCATGTACCTTTAATGTTGGGGTCTGTTTTTTACAACTTTTGTTTCTTTACAGGGAGCGCCTTGATATTGCATACGTGCATTCATCTGATGATCCTCTATCATGCTGTAACAAATCCATGAACCACCGCCCACCCCTTACCCCAACCCAAGGTCAATGTCATAAACATAACTTTGGGGTAAATTTCTTATAACTTCTGTTTCTTTAGGGAGCGCCTTGATATTTGATACATGCATTCATCTGATAATCCTCTATCAGGCTGTAGCAAATCCACGAATCCTGCCCACGTCTTACCCCAAGGTCAAGGTCACAAACTTAGTTGCGTTCATAAACATAATGTTGGGGTAAATTTCTTACAACTTATGTTTCTGTACAGGGAGCGCCTTGATATTTCATACATGCATTCATCTGATGATCCTCTGTCATGATGTATCAAATCCATGACACACTGCCCACCCTTTACCCCAATGTCAAGGTCACAAACTTAGCACATTCATAAACTTAACGTTGGGGTAAATGTCTTATAACATCTGTTTCCTTTCATAGAACGCCTTGATATTTCATACATGCATTCATCTGATGATACTGTGACGACCGCGATTGAGGTAGCGTGTCGGGTCGTCTTCAGGGAATACCACACCGCCATACCAGGTTAAATGTTTACAACTCAGTCAAAGGGAATGAAACATTACAGGGGGCAAGATGTAAAAGTATACAGTTTAATGGACGTAAATATGCAACAACAATATGATAACAGGTACTATGATCTCATTCTAGTCTATGCTAATTCAGAGAGTATGCATTTAACTGTAATCCTACTATACAAGATTAACAATATATCAGACTGTTGTTGCTTCACTGAATTAGTGGAAACTAAACTATTTTATCAATAATAATGTCAAACAATCAATGCCAAAAAGACCCAGATGCTGCACATTCGCAGTGATATAAATCAGAGGCCCAAAATGCACAGAATCCGCAATTCTGGAATCAATTGGTTAACTTTAAACAATCCGACCTGTCAAAATCATTCAGAAAATCCCCATAAAACTCTAATAGACAAGACGAATAATTGTATAATGCCCTTGGAAAAAGTTCTGTCGGCATTTTTTAGTAAAAGTGGTACGTCTAACTTTTTAACATAATTCGAGTATGCTGAATCCAAAAATGGCGGATACCACGAAGAATTTTGAGGCAAAAGGCTTCTAATTTGAAAAACAAAATGGCCGCCAAATTTTTATTTTTTATTTTTCTAAAATGTGTTTAAGTGGTATTATGGTACCAGTATAAGCAATTCAGTGGCAAAAGGCTAATCAGATTGTGTTGTAGATATTATTATGACGTGACCTTCTAATTTTCCAAAAACAAAATGGCCGCCAAAATCGTTTTTTTTTTCTTTGTCATTCACTAAAGTTGGTATATGTGAGCAGTTGCAATACTATGGCTTGTATATTGGTATAGTGATTAAATACACCACAATGATGTACTAAATATTCCTTTTTCTATTGGAAAACATGTTTGAATGCTAATACATAATATTGAATGCAAATGATATGCCATGTGTAACATGCATGTATTACACAGACGAAACATAAGACGAATATTATTTAAATCAGTCACCATTGTTGATTTCTCCAGTAATGAAACTATGCGTCTTTCGAACTAAATCAGCCCCTACATATCGGTCGCGGCGCCGGCTCGAATCGTAAAACCACAGGTGAAAGAATTGTACCTGTGATATTAAATTATGTACAGGTCAATTAAGAATGCTTACAAACTACAAATAACCCAAAATAGCATTGCGTGTAGAGACATTTTTTGCCAGCTATCATTAATTTTGATTATTTGTTGTTTGTAAGCATTGTCAATGGACTTGTACTTAATTTGATATCACAGGTACGCGTCCTTCACATTTGGTTTTAGGAGTGGCCCGGATGCCGCGACCGATATGTGACATGCTGGATGACTGTGCTCTGTGTGATACATGTACATCTAATCCACTATAAACCGATTCACAACCCGAAATTTCAGTTTAGATTATGTTCATACATGGCTTTGCATCACCGCCATGAGCCTTACAACTACACAAAGCTGTACAACGTAGACCAGACTTGCGATATTTGCAGCGCATGGTCTTACACTGCATGTGACATGAACAGGATATAATTTCCAGACATGCCGCTGGAATAGGATCCAACGTCATAAGGATGGGTACAAAGCCATCGTCACTGCGCTCCCACCCCATAGTGTCTGGCGCAGGAAGCTCCGGTATGGCAGTGTCAGCCTGCCTCCAGATCATAGACTGATAATGTACTCGCATTATGTGAAAGCGGAGAGCATCACTTGTTGGTGGTAATGCATCAGGCTTTACTGACTTTGAGAACAAGTGATATCTCGCTGTGTCAATAGAATCGGTTTGAGGAGGCACGTTGTAGATTCTACACAGAAACTTCTCTGCAGATTTGAGAATTGTCTGCGTGAACTCTCCTTCACCCAAATCAACGAGTAGCTCGTGGTTGCATTTGAACACTTTCCATGCTGTTCGTTTGGTGTGACCTGAAAGGTAACACGTCGTGTCACAGCCTGTGAGAGCATGGAATGGCAGTAGCGATGCTGCTAATTGTGGTGTGAGGCTATCGAACACTCGCTCTATAGGTATATAGCGCCGTTTCTTTGATGTGCCAGTCATCATGAACATGCGTATACACTGTGAACGTGGGAAGTGTGCTATGAGTAGCAACAGTACGTCCGTGTCCCTCGAGGCCACAACGACAGTATCGAACTGGCTATGGACAGCATGATGAACAAGCCGTGTATCAGCTTCTTCGTGTGTTGTACTTAGCAGTGTTACATCCGTTGCATCGTTTGATGCCCGTACTTCTAGTTCGTCAGCAAAACCCACCAGCTACAACAATGTCCTTATCGTGTGGGGCATTGGCAAGTAGTTCCTCATACAGGAATCTAGCAAGATCAGCTTTGTTTGCGGAAGGACACATTTGCATGCTCACCCGATTGACTGGCAACAAACTCATCGAGAGGCTTCTGAACTCGTTCATGTTTCAGCAATGTCGCCAACTCGGCATTCATTTTCGTATAGGGATTATTGCACAGATCTGATATCTGGTCATAATACTCTATGTCAGACTCTTTGACGAAATCAAGAACACGGGGCATCATCTGACGCCACAATGCTTGCAGTGTCAGTTTATGGAGCCTCATGCCTTTGTTGTATGCCTTACCAGACAGAACTAGTTTAGCCGTACCCTGACCAACTAATCCACTTTCTACCCATACCTCAGCTAACCCCGACCCGTTCATATGATCTCCAATAGTCTTTAAAAAGTTCATGGAGATATGAAGGCCACCAAGGCGTGGAATCAGTATATTCTGGTACTCCGGGACGGACCATTTTAGTTCCATCAACTTGCAATACAACGCTTGGTCAACAGTAATTACTGTATGCTCTTGTCCAAGAGCCGACGATATGGTCATGCATCACTTCACTACTGTGTTCAGCGTGTCAAATTCATGTGCAGGGGCAAGAATGATTGGTATATACCCAATTGATGTTAGCTCAGAATCGTCTGATGACAGTGATTCGTTAAAACACTGTCCACCCCACCGTCTCTTCTGATGTCTGACGTTGTGTAAAGAACGCTAAGTCAGTAGCCTGTGCATCCTTTACACACTCAGAATCAGCAACATAGTCGTCAAACCAAGCCGTTTCCACAGGTTTTGAAAAGACTGGAAGTGGCTTGTTTGGTTTGATGTTGACAGGAATCAGCTCCTCAATGATTGGGGGGACTTTCAATGTGTGACTACGGGACAGATCAAGTGTATGCAACATGACGTCAAGCTCGAGGCCTCGCTGCCATGCCGCTACCTGGGTGGCGTGGAAAGTATTCTTCCCATCAAGCGTTTCGTCAAGAATGTCAATGTTATCAGCAGTATAGTGAACAAATTTGTTTGGTACAATGTTTGGTGGATTTACAATTACAGCCCCAGTTTGTGTGTCTAGTGTTTTCAGTGTACTTTCTGCTAAAGCAGTGTCCATTTTCAAAACCTGTTCGTAGCTGAGACAGTGGCCAGCATTATGTAACAACTGCACTAGACCTTTTGAACGGGTTGCCTGATGTATTGTGCTGGCCAGACCAATGTGTTTGGGGGTCAATTTCTTTCCACCACCGATGCCATATACAAGGTCCTGTGCAACGCTTAGAACCTTTCGTCGAACTTGATCGTCCGCAGCCCCATCTTCAGGCAGCGTAACGTAGCTCTTTCAAAAGCCATACCATTGCTACGTCTTTGTCAACTGTATCTTTCATCGTCTTTTTGGTTTCTCTCATGAACGCACTGAAACATCCTAAATGATATTTCGCCTCATCAGCCATAAGGTCGATAACAATAGATACTCGAAGTCGGATTGTATGATCAAACATTGCTGCATCAAGGATTTCACGGCTCTTTTTAGGTGTCATTACAGATCTAGGTGTCATTATTTACATCAACACCGGGATTTCACGCGCTACGCGCGCACCTGTCATGTATGGTGCACAGTCAGTGTCATTGAATTTTAGGACCTTTTTCTGTGGTTGTTATATCGATGAACTACCGTTTACAATATCAATCTCTTATGAAGGAATATGTTCAGGGTCAAAAGCTAAATAGCCAAGCCTAATAGGATTTAAAGGTTCATGGAGCCTGGAATATGCCATCAGTGTTGTTCCACCGTCATCGCCGATATATATATATGGCAAACAAAACAATGTTTTACACCTCTATAGTAACAATACTGTAGCATGTATTGCACCAGTACTTAGTTAGTTCACTAACATGTTCTTGGCATGGGCTCACATTATCTCACCAGAACTATTAATAAAATATATACACATTTCTTTCTTTTTTTCGCAAAAAAATTACAATCATTCAGATATTTTGTGAATGTTTTTAGTTGTAAGCATACACAAATCCTTTTTAATGTATTGCACAAGCCATATAACGTTATCTGCATGTTCATTTGCATACAATTTGCTTACAATAATGCACTCATTCAATTTAACTAAGACCAGGAAAGGCGGAAAAAAAAGGATTGGCCGCCATTTTGTTTTTGCAAATTTGAAGCCTTTAATTATTATCCTCATTTTTTTTCGTGGTATCTCCCATGGCATTTTGGATTCAGCATACTCGAATTATGTTAAAAAGTTGGACGTACCACTTTTACTAAAACATGCCGACAGAAGTTTCATTTCTTGAAATGCCGACTAGTCTATAAATAATCTACTATAAATGACAACAGACCTATTGCATATAATGCAAGAAACTCCCTCTTTAAATTAAAACTAACCAATTCCCTATATAAGCATACCCAAATTACATCAAAACAATTGAATACCTTTTCTGTGAAACAAAACAGCTGATTCAACAATGGCCATTGTTTACTCTACCATAGTAACTGCCAGGATATGACGTCATCAGGAAAAACTAAAACGTATACAGACGTCATATCGTGGAGCATGTTAAAGTACAAACTAGACATGTAAAATAACATTATTATTATTATTATTATTATTACATAAATATATACATCGTATTAATTTATGTATTACTATTATTACATAAATTATACATTGTATTAATAGAGCGTCACAATACTCTATCGTGCTATAGCGAATCCATGACAAACCGCCCTCCCCTTACCCCAAGGTCAAGGTCACAAAAATAGCACATTCATAAACTTAACGTTGGGGTAAATGTCTTATAACATCTGTTTCCTTTCATCGAACGCCTTGATATTTCATACATGCATTCCTCAGATGACCCTCTATCATGCTGTAGAAAATCCACGACCCACCACCCAACCCTTACCCCAAGGTCAAGGTCATAAACTTAGCATGTTCATAAGCTTAACGTTGGGGGGGGGGCGGGGTAAATGTCTTATAACATCTGTTTTCTTTCATGGAACGCCTTGATATTTCATACATGTATTCATGAGATGATACTCTATCATCCTATATCAAATCCATGACCCACCGCCCTCCCCTTACCCCAAGGTCAAGGTCACAAATTTAGCATGTTTATAAACTTAACGTTGGGGTAAATGTTGTGTAACTTCTGTTTCTTTACAGGGAACGCTTTGATATTTCATACATGCAGTCATCTGATGATCCTCTATTCTGCTACAGCAAATCCATGTCCCCCCACCCCATTCCCCAAGGTCAATGTCACAAACTTAGCACATGCATACATGCATTCCTCATGTGAATAGCTATCATGCTGTAGAAAATCACCGACTTAGTGCGTTCATAAAATTAACGTTGGGTTAAATTTTGTATAACTTCTGTTTTCAGGGAGCGCATTGATATTTCATACATGCATTCATCTTAATATGCTATATCATGCTATAGCAAATCCACGACCCACCTTCCACCACTGACCCCAATGTCACCGCACACCCCTTAACCCAAGGTCAAGTTATATAATATTCATGTTTCTATACAACTGTGCCAAGTTTGAGTGAAGGCTGCCAACAGGCGAGCTTCGTTGTCTTCTGACAACAGTAACTCTTGTTCCTTCCAATGTTAAGTTTGTGAAAGTATTATGATTGTGACCTTGGCCTTGGAGTTACCTGGGGTCTGATGATAAAGGATTTGGCACATCCTGTTAGAGAACTATTAGAGGAAGGCATATGTGAAATATCAAGAATTGGCGTGATAGGAAACAGAACTTACAACAATTTTCTCCCCCAATGTTAAATTTGTGAACGCACCAAGACTATGACCTTTACCTTGGGGTAGGTGGGGGTCTGAGGCTCATGGATTTGGTACGAAAAGATAGAGAAACATTAGCGGAAGGCATGTGTGAAATATCAAGAAGTGGGGTAAAAGGAAACAGAAAGTATAACACATTTCCCCCAATATAAAGGTAGTGAAAGCACTAATATTGTGACTTTGACCTGGCGGTTAGCGGAGGTCTGCGGGCCATGGATTTAGCACGGCACGACAAAAAAGGCATTAGGGGACGGCATGTGTGAAATATCAAGAAATTATAATAAATCTCCCCAAATGTTACTTTTGTAAACACACTAAGACTGTGATATTTCCATTGGAAGGAAAAATCCACGACCCTCAGACCCACGCTATCACCACAATCTTAGTGCTTTCTCAACTTAAGATTGGAGGAAATTTGTTATAATGTTTAGCTCGCCTAGGAAGAGCTAATGGCATACACACGGCATGTGTCTTTGGCGTCAGCGTCGTCAAACTTGGTGATATTTTACACTTACATTACTCTGATGATGGTCCTCTAGTATGCTGTGACAGATACATGATTCTCGGACCACCAGTAATCCCAAGGACAAGGTCACACACATAGCGTTTTCACAAACTTAATGTTGGGGGAAATTTCTTAAAACGTATGTGCCTTTGATATAATGTATTGATATTTCGCACATGTATACCTCTGATTGTCCTGTAGCATGGTGTGACAAATCAATCACCCTCCGACCACCAGTAATCCCAAGTTAATGGAATTGGCGCTTTCATAAACTTACGTTGTGGTAGATTTCTTATAACTTATGTTTCCTTGATAGAATGTATTAATACATAATGTATTCCTCTGTTGGTCCTCTAGCATGCTGTGACAAACTCCAACCACGAGTAACACAAGGTCAAGGGCCTACCACATCTAACATACTGTTTCACTACTATTTTCTTCTTCATCTTGGCCCTAAATACTTTTGTAAGCACCATTCCATTACCAAGGTCAAGGTCACACCATTCATAAACTTAACATTCGGGCAAATTTCTTAAAAACTTCTGTTTCCTTTGATAAAAGGATGGGATGTGGCTCAGTGGTAAGACATAGGGCATGACATATACGTCCATAGTATTTCTATCCCACTGGTCTGTCGGATGAGACTTTAAACTGTCGTCCTGCCCCTATACTATATGACCTTAGCTGTTGCTCGGACGTTAATCCCCATTGATTTCATGATAGAACTTGCTGATATTTTACACATGCCTTCCTCTATCATGCTGTGACAAATTCATGACCCTTCGACCGTAAGTAATCCCAAGGTCAAGGTCACAGACTTTGCGCATTAACAGTGGTGTAAATTTATTTTAGCTTATGTTTCCTTTGATTGAATGTATTGATTTTACTCATACACTCCTCTGATGGTCCTCTATCATGATGCTGTAACAAATCCGCGTCCCTCCAATCCCTACTAATGCCAATGTCAATGTCACAGACTTGGCGTGTTCACAAAACTTAACAGTGAGGAAATTTCTTATAATCTCTGTTAACGTTCATGGAATGTCACGACATTTAATACATGCATTCACATGGTGACCAACCGTCTAACATTCTGTGACAAAGCTTTGACTGCACCTCCCCCACACTCTCTCTGTCTTCCCCGTCTCCTAACAGGGACTAATCAGGGGGTATTGCAAGCTCTTGCTTACTGACAGATCTATTTATAGTTGACTGTTGCCATTGTAACACCAGCCCTTGGCGAGCGTCGTTGTCTTCTGACAACTCTTGTTGTTTTCTTCCACCCCACTTCTTGATATTTCATGCACGTCTTCCTCTAATCGTTCTATATTATGTATGAAAAATCAGTGACGCACTAACCCCAATGTCGATGTCACAATCTTAGTGCGTTCACATACTTAATATGGGGTAGAGATTTGTTAATGTCTGTTTCCTTTCACACAAGCTTCTTGATACTCGTTTAAACTAAAGCACCACCAGATAACTCTTGTATACACTATAACAATCCTGTATAGGGTATAGACTTTGTGTAATTAACTCCCCTGACAGCTTTCTGTCAATCAATCTGGAACTTTACACATGTCTTCTACACATATCGAACATGTGCATCTTGGTGTTTTTATGATGAAAACGATAATTTCACAAAATATTGCCGTTTAAACTTAGTCATTTATGTACAATTATGTATAGGGCATAGAGTTTCTGTAATCGGCTCCTCCAACAGCTTTTTGTCAATCACTCCCTTGACTGGCGTATTTTGTAACTGTTATTACTCGTATGTTTCATCATTTTCTGTGCATATTAGAGATCCTGGATAATCTATCTATCAAAAAGTTATACCATTATACATGATCATGTAATTGTATTTGCCTGCCTGTATGGCATTACCATTGTGCAGCTAACTTTCTTCTTTTAATTATTTCAGCATGACTGCATCTCTCGTCTGTGCCATCCTTGACCAACAGAAGTTCAGCTCGACCGACAACCTTTGTGCATTCAGGTCAATGCTATGTAATTTGGAATTCTGGAAAAGTGTGCTGAAAGTTAATGGCACAGAATCTCATATTGTTAAACAAAACGAAAGTGTTCATTGAAGGCAGTACTTGCTTACATACCATGCTCAAGTCATTAAGCAATCTAGATGTACCATATGCATATGTCAGACGGTTGCAACAAGACAGCATGATGCCAGAAGCGAAACAGCTACTTGATACTGTTCCTGGTACAGACTTTCTGGAAATTACACAATTGCTCACGGAAGCAGAGTCCATTTTCAATTAAGAAAAAGAAAAGGTAGAAAATGTACTATCAGTTCTGAAAGAAGTGAAAATTGGACTGAAGCACGAGAATAAATTGGCAATGGGATTTTCAAATATAATAAACATTCTAGAGGGGATGAAGTCCCGACTTCAACAAGGAACGTTGACACCAAGATATTTAAAAACAGAACATATCTTTTGGGGCGATTTGGCAGATCTTCCACGTTTGTGTGAATTTCTCAAGGGGTCAGTTTGTTCAAAGGTGTTCTGGAATGTATCTCTTGACAATGTTCTGAAAGAATTCCAACATACAATTACAGACCAGAATGTGAATGACAAAAATGATGAAATCTTGGAAGACATATGTAATCTGTTTGGAGAAACAAGATCGACTGATACAAACCATGAGCAGTGTCCTGATACTAGGATTTTTCTGAAAGTCCTCAGTGAAACTGGTGGAAAACTGTATAGAAATGCATGGCAGTCCATTCAAAATTACGATGACATGCAGATTGTTGATGTTATTGAAATGATTAGGGGAGCAGATATTGTACAGGAAGTTCAATTTGCTACAAACTTCCTAAAATCAGAAATATATGGGGATATTATTGATGCGCTTTATAGGCTTTCCACAATACACGACATCGAATACAAGGTTAATGCAATGAAGTCCGCATTGGAAGCTTTTTGCATTGATCCAAAGGACGATGAAAACTTCAATAGTGCTGTCACATCATTTGAAAATCTGCTCTCCAATGACATACGTTCGAGCACATTTGTTGGTGTGAGTGGCAACCTTCAGGTGGTATTTCTTGTGACAGAGAAACTATCACCAGAGACAATTGATATTCTTGCATCACTAGGACAATCATCAACTCTAATTCAATTCCTCTCCGAGATTGTTGATGATGATATTAGAAATCTGATTGATGCTGTCGAAGATATTTCAGAGCAACATGTTCGTGAGTCCACTGTTTCGGGCTTGATTGAAGTGAAGAGATTCTTACAACCACTATTGAAAGTTGAAAATTCTTTAAATGCTGAGATATTGTTTTCTAAAGTGTCGGTGCAGACAAGTTCACTTGCAAACGCCTCTTCACTAGCAACTAAAATCGAAGATTGCATGGACAATTTGCATAATCTTAAGTCTCTATACAACAATGTTGCGAATAGAGGTGAGCAGACCAAAGAAATCATCGATCATATTGTGAAGAAGGGAAAAATTATTTTCCAATTGGAGAACGGACAAGTTTGTGACTTTAAAGCGAAATACAAACAGGATAAAAAAGATGTAATTCATACAAATACAACATTGATAGATTTAAGAAGCCGAGCTCTTTTACTAATGAATACAGACGCAAAGGAAACTGAACGAAGAATCAAGGGAGAGGATCTTATGAAGTTTGTTGGATTTGTGGATGTATGCATGGAGATATCAGAACTTATTCAAAAGTTGTATGTGTCTGGGCACACAGCATATAAAACATTTGCTCGTAAAGTGGATCCTTCAAACCTTTGTCAACTGGAAAATTGCTTAAAATCTGACCTTATTGATTGGAATAATATTCTTTCATCTGTAAGAGATACACATTATCTTCTTAATTTCATCAAAGGCACACAAATTCACATGCTGCATGAATACTTGGAAACTGGAAAAGAAAAAGAGAGGGCGCGTACATTGCTGAAATTCATACACCCAGCCTTGGAAATAGAAGGTCTACAGGATTTCTATAGTAGCCAGAAAGAGCATACAGTAAGCTGGTCCAATCAGACGATGTTGAATTACATTGGTGAAATGCTACATACAGCTTGTGAACAACTGAAGTTTTTCAATAGACCATTGTACATACAGACTAACAAACAAGGTCGATTGGTCGAGGTTGTTCAGAAAGGAAAGTTATTTGTTACTACTCTTGCGGAAAATAGTCAGTTGGTAGTAAAGATACTTCTAGCCCTTTATGGGAACACGATGCAGAAACTTCCTGAACCTAATCAAGTTCTGTTTTGTACAAAGGAAACCTCTTGGGAAGAAGTTAGCTTGATTATGCAGCGTTGTCTGGGAGCACAGGAGTACTATACTCAGCCAGAACTTTTCTGTATAGCAAATGTGGAATTGCTGTCTAATGAGCTTCAGTTCAGACTTGTCGATTGTTTGAGAAATCTGGATAAATACAAGAAATTTCTGCTGGCTATTATTTGCAGAGGATCCAGCAAACACCCATTTCTTGATGAGCTGAGTGACTGTGCACAAGTTGTAAGACCAATTACTGATGCCCATATGATGAAAATATTTCAGTTTGAGTGTCCAAATGTATGCACGTACACTTCGGAGGTAGCCGGTTTGGGAAAGACCAACACAATACATATAAACGCACACATCACCGGAAAGGCTGTAAAGAACCTACATATTAGTGGTCCAGTGCACAAGGAACAACTTGTAGAGCGATTGAGGACTTTGAATGTGAAGGATTGCCATATGCTTCATGTTGACATAGGAAATGTTGACAGTCCACTTGAACTGGACATGTTTTTGTTTGAGCTTGTCCTGCTGAGGTTTGTCACAGCAGGAACTGTGTCGGTGAACTTACCAACAATGTATATCTCTCTTGAAATATCAAACACCATGAATAACATTTTACAAAATGCACTTCAAACAGCAATGGCGTTTCAGAGAGAACATTTAGTGTGGAATAGTTACAAGGACTTCATTGTTTGTCAAGAAATCAACAGCCCTGTGCAAGTTGTGTGCCACTTTCTTCAGTGTCTTCAGAATGGAAACCTGGACAAATTAGACATATTTTTCAATGGATCTGACGCTGTGAAAGCTCTTTCCCCAGCCATATGTAGACAACTGCTTCACAAGTATTTCAGCATAGGCAGTGAGATGTCATTCTCAATTGTGAACATTTTCCTAAATGTCTTGGCAGATCAATTGAAAAAAATGTCCTGTAGCACATTTTTTCGAACATCTATGATTGTTGATATGATGGGAAACAAGAATAAACCTACTGTCAGGAGTAGCTTAGTCCAAGCTTTGGTCGAGGTATCGCGTGAATTTTCCACTCGCTCAGTAAATGCATGTAGATCAACACAAGAATCCACAATTAAAACAGCTGATGAATTATCTGATGCCCAAAGAGCCCTTTCTGAATACACTACAGAGGGAATTGATAGTATGATTAGGTGGGAGGAAAGCAACCATCTAATATATGTATTTCACAACCAGAACATTCAAACAATATCGCCTATGTACAGAGAGATAGGAAAAGTGCCAAGCCACATAAAAATATTGTTTGAAAGTCAAATGAAAAGGTCAATGAACGATTTCAAAGAAATGGACCAAAGTCAATTACAAAGTATGCTGCAAAAAGTTGCAAGAACAGATCCAGTCCCGGTATTAGACAGTAAACTGGGAGTTCTTGCTCAGTACTATGCATTGACACCAGATAATCTGCTAAAGATGGTTCTGATTATGATGCGTATTAAAGCTAACATTCCCGTCATTGTCATGGGTGAAACAGGGTGTGGTAAAACCTCACTTGTGAAATATCTAGCTGATATATGTGAGGTTCCATTTGAGATACTGAGCATTCACGCAGGAGTCGAGGAAAATGCAATTCTTGAGAAAGTCGGAGAAATGAACAGTAAAGCCTTAACTGACACAACATCTGAATATTGGTTGTTTTTGGATGAAATCAACACCTCGGAGCACTTGGGCCTCATGAGCAATATTATCTGTCACAAGAGATGTTTTGATAAGACACTTGCACCAAACCTTGTGGTAATGGCAGCTTGTAACCCGTATAAACTTAGGACATATTCAGCAATATCCTCTGCTGGTCTACAAGGCAAAGTGAAAGCAGACGAGCTGTCCCGACTTGTTTACAGAGTATTGCCTTTGCCAGAGATGATGGTAGATTATGTTTGGGACTTTGGCAGTCTGAGTGAAAATGATGAGATTGCATATATCAGGAGAATGACAGAATGTGTATTTCCAGATGAGACAAACTGTCATGCTCTTTTAACCGATGTACTATGTGCCTCACAGAAGTTTGTGCGGGAGAATGAACAGATAGCCAGCAGTGTTAGTCTACGAGATGTTCAGCGATGTAGGATCCTGACTGAATGGTTTTTGGATATTTTGCCAAGAAAAACACTGAAATGTCCTGGGAAGTCCCATTGTCCGATTGATCTGAAGCATCGAGCCATTATTTTGGCTTTGGCCCATTGTTACCACAGCAGATTTCCAAAAAATGATGTGCGAAGAGAGTACAGAAAAACTGTTGCCAAGGCATTTGAATTTCATTCTGTGCAGGTGGTTAGTGACGAAGTAATAAAATATGTTATACAGGAGGAGCAAAAAGACATTCTTTTCAGAATGGAATTGCCTGAAGGGACAGCACAAAATACAGCTTTGCATGAAAACGTGTTTGTCATTCTTATATGTATTCTGAATAGAATACCAATTTTTCTAATTGGAAAACCTGGCTGCAGCAAATCACTGTCAATGCAGGTGATTAGGAGCAATCTGCGTGGGAAGGACTCAAAAGATGAATTCTTCAAAACGCTGCCACAGCTGTATTGTGTGTCCTACCAAGGATCTGAATCGTCGACATCTGATGGAATTATCAGGGTGTTTGATAAGGCAGAAAAGTACCAACGCTCAAATATGGCTGATGAAGTACTATCTGTAGTTATACTTGATGAAATCGGTTTGGCTGAGATTTCAAGGTTCAATCCATTAAAAGTATTGCATAACTTATTGGAACCTGATGGGCAGCCACGACCGAATGTAGCAGTTGTGGGAATATCCAACTGGGCATTAGATGCTTCCAAAATGAACAGAGCGGTTCACCTATCGCGGCCAGAAATGGATGTTGCAGAACTATTCGAGACAGGAGTATCCATTAGTGATTCGTTTGTACGTTCTACTGGAGATAGATTTCATCTACTGACTCAAAAGCAAGATAGGCTTTCAACACTTCAGATCAGAGATGACCTGCACCAGATTGCCGAGTCCTATGTAAACTATATACAACAGTTGAGGTTTAAGAACTTTCATGGCTTACGGGACTATTATTCACTTGTGAAGTTCATTTCCCGAATATTGGCAACTGACCCAGAAGCTGCAGATTCTGTAGCCTCGAAATCTAACATATTTATACACGGTCTACAGAGAAACTTTGGTGGATTGCCATCGGAACTCGTAACACTTATGGAAATATTTCAGATAAATCAGTATACAACAAAACATGAGCATATCCCCGTCATGCATTTGATCAAAGATAATGTTACTGATAAAATGGCAAGACATCTGATGCTCATTACCAGTGGTGATGGTGTGATGGGTATTCTGGAAACTGAGTTGAACAGCATTGGCAGACAGGACAAAGTCATCATATTTGGAAGCCAATTTGAAGAAGATTTAACTGATGATTACAACTACAGGATATTGAGTCGTATCATTCTCTGTATGGAAGAAGGTCTGGTTTTGGTTCTGAAAGACCTTGAAAGCATTTATGGTAGCTTATATGATATGCTGAATCAAAACTACACTGTCATTGGTAAGAAGAAGAACTGTCGTGTAGCGTTAGGTCACTACAGCAACCCGGTATGTCATGTTAATGACACTTTCAGATGTGTTGTTCTTGTAGACGAATGTCAGTTGGATCATTCGGATCCACCATTCCTGAACAGATTTGAGAAGCAGTACCTTAAGTTTTCAGATACTATTACACGTTCAGAACAAAATATCATTGAAGAACTGAATTGCTGGATCAATGAAATTACTGACATCCTCGAGAGAGAATTCACAGCTTATGATATATTCCCAATCTACAGTGAGGATATGGTCGCTTCACTTGTGATGAAAATGTCACATTGTGATGATGAAAATATGAAGCCAACGAAAACAGAAATTGTGAGGAAATGCATTGAGGAATTAATGTGGATAATGAAACCAGAAGCCATTGTTAGAGTGACTAAGGCAGAGAATACAAGCATGTCCACAGATTCTGATAGATTGAAGAAAAGATATTTCGACTTACCACTACATAATGGAATTTGTGGTCTTATAGCCCACCAGATGGACCAGGGAATAGAACGAGACAATGAAATTCAGAATGGTCATATGACTATGGTATTTACAAATAGTAACATACATTCTAAGGTTCTCAACAGTGCTACAAACTTGACCTTTCAGATCGAGAAGCTGGGTTCATTCAAATCAGAGAAACAATTGTCAACACGGTTACAACATTTCTGGATTGAGTCAAATACTGAGGTATTGTTTCTTCAGTGTAGTGCAATTGATGATGAAAAGCACATAATGCTATCAAAATCAATCATAGAACATCTTCGACTTGATGCCATAAAAACTAGATCTGATGTTCGCAAGCATGTCTACATTGTTGTGCACTTGGATAAAAGCAAAGGTAATTCCAAAACTGTAGCCCAGCTAAACTTCCTCTCCGACTGGAAGTTGGTTATGTTGGACAGCATTGAAACACCAATGATGACATTGCCAGAACTGTGCAGCTACAAGTTGTTAGAGACTGTAGAAAAAAAACGACCACTCCAAGGTTACATTCAAGAGCAGCTAACATGGGCATTCACACGGATTAAATACACTGCTGAAGGTCGGGATGTCAGCAGCATCCTCCAGGTACTAGAAAATCTTGAAGAATGTCCTGATTTCTTAATTACACTCGATGAAGTTATGTTTTACCATATTAACACAACTATTTCAGAGGAGGACGAAAATGAAGATTGGCAGGTGAAGGTGGCATGTGACATACATGCACTGAATACGTCTTCCTGCTTTGTTGATGCATTAGAGCAACATGTGCTGGACGTGATAAATGTGCCGTTATCTAAGGCGGTCTTTCAGCTTGAGTGTGCTAGTGCAATTGATTCTTTTCTGTTAACCGATTCTTCCTCAACAGACCGAAGGAAAGTTTGGAAAAGGATGTTAGGAAATAAGGATGTATATTCTATTGATGCTATTCCTGCTGAGACTGGCCCAGAGTGTTACACATGCTCATGTGAAAATCTCCAGTTACGCATGCCATTCAGCAGGTATATATTCAGCAAGATTGAGACAACAAAGGAGGAATTCATGGAATATGTTACGTACTTGAAAGGCAAGTGTGATCTAGATGCAGATGATGATTTACCAGATGGATTGTGAAAGAACTCTTGCTGAAACAGGATAGTCTGATCCTACAGGAAGTTTCACACATGACCGATCTTGTTTACACTGGATGGATTGATGATTACATTCATGACTTTTGCAACATTGTGTCTTTCTCAGCTTCCTTGAATTTAAATGAAGATGACCGGATTTATATCATGAGGTGGGCATTGGAACAGAAGACAACACTGACAATTTCAGATCCCACCGATCTGTTTGTTGCACTTCACACAACCTTTTGGGTAAACGCTGCACTATTTTGTGCAGATGTACAACTACTTGCGACATGCACAGAGGTTCTGGGTACAGGTTATAAGGTGGAACAAATTCTACAAGCCGCATGTATATCTGATGATGACAGTGAATCTTCCTTGTTGAAGGCAACTGAAACATCTGGTGCTGAAATAGAAACAGAACAGTTTTCAACACAACATGGAACCACGAACACTGAATCAAATGTGAGCAATATTTATCAACAGAACTATTCTGATTCAGAAGAATCAAGAAACACAAAAGAAAGTATGGATGGTGTGTGTGAGAAACCGACAGATGTATGTCTGAATCCAGATATGGAGGCTAAATCAAATGTTTCCAACACAATCGAATCGCAGGCTGACATATGTACTGAAGTAATGTCTGGTGATACAGATGAACTGAATGAAAACAAAGACAATATACATAGCGAGACAGCAAGTCGACCGAAGGATTATGCAGAACCTGACAAATATTCTCCAACACGGCGTATGACAGACTTCAATGACTTTGATGCAAATAGTGACGACACAGACATATTTGGCCCGCATGATAGACTTGTAGAACTTATTTGTCAGAAGATGTTACCAACAGATAAAACGCTAGCAATGTTTGCAAATACTGAGATATGGCAGAGGCGTGTCACAAGCATATTAACCATCGCTGGACAAGTGTCTGTAGAGCCGAACAACTTGCATGCCCTCAGATTCTGTAGTGATATTGCTGCAAGTCTAGTAATTCCACATACGCTTGACAAACAGTTTGGTAAACTAGGGAAGGCACTTCAAGATAATTGCAGTCTGGATTCAAAAACTGTATTTGATAGTGTTATGCATATAGTTAGCTGCTGTCCATCTCAAGCCCAACATGAATGCCAAAGGACACTCTGTCAGTACTTCATCAGATGCTTCTCTTCAGATCCAGATGCCAATTCATGCAAGTTTCTTCTTGAAGCAATTTTACAGTCAAAATTGCCAGATGGCCAGTTGCAACTCATGAAAGGACCATTTTATGATGCTCTCCAGAATGAACTTCAAGACAATGAAACTGTATTTGATGATATGATGACAACAGAGTCAAACACATCTACTGATGGTGTAAAAAACGGTATACCTGAAGGAGATAATTCTGATACTGATGATAGTTATGGTGCGCCCAAACTTAGTCCTCTTCTGTGTGATATAGATGGTTGTTTGAAGACATTGGCTGACAGTGAAAAAGCAGATTCACCATTTTCATTGTTGTTAGTGGATATTTTAGAAGACATTTACAGTGCAGGTATTGAAAGGGGTTTCACTACAAAAGAAAGCATAATTGAAACAAATAATAGACTACTGGCATCACATCAAATTCTCAGAGGACACAGTTTTGGATTGAAATATGTTTCAGCAATTGCTTATTTTAAAAGTTGTGTTACTGTACTTGTGACTTTACTGGACAAACACCAATGTGATCAGTCAAAATTTGCCTTACCATTTCAGACGCTTAATATGATATTGAATCCAGATTCAAAACTATCGGACATATGTGGATTACAGATATTTATCCTGAAGTTGCTTGGCAGTGAAACACCAGCATGTCATGTCAAAAGACGCTTTGAACAAGTTAAGCATCAAGTACCATTTCTTGGTGATATTGCTACATGTATATGTTCAGAAAGTCAAGTGAAGATATGTTTTGATGGAAGTCCATTGTGCATTCATGTTCCAAGTTATGTATGTCACTTGCTAGAATTTACTAAACACAAAGAAGAGCAACAGACACAATGTATTGAGAATTTAGTTGAAGCTGCCTCGGATGATGTGTCTGAATTTCTTGTGATGCATGCCATTGCTGTAACCCATTACTACTTGCCCAGATCACATACAGACATAATTGATACAATGCAACCCGTTGCAACAAAACTAGTCGAATCTGCCAAGAAAAATATGCTGGAACATCAAAACATTGCTTTGCTTGAACGCCTACTTGGCCATGTAGATTTCTCTGTACCATCACTGAACTTAAGTCAGGAATCTAGTTCAAATGAAACTACAACTTTTTCGTATTTAGTTGTTCTGTATTCTCTGCTCCTAGGACAAGCTAATTACACATCGGTCTTCGTGAAAGTGCTTAGGAATGCTTCAGAAGCGAAGAATTTCTTTCTGCCTGGAAATCCAGATGAAGATAGAACAAGGGCAGCGCATTATTGCAATTCAGCTACTATTTACATTAACTGCAAATGTGGACATCGCTTGGCAGTTCAGAAATATCACGGTCTTGAGACAAATATTCAATGTGTTGTTTGCGGAGGCGAATGCAAAGTGAAAGAAATGTCTGATAAAAACTGTGCATGTGTTTCAACAAACATGGACACAAAAGTACATTACAAACATGGATATCATATAGTGATAGATACAGATGAAGACTTTACTGTTCGAGATATGTCTCCTATGGCCTACTGTATTTTGAATATCATAACATGTGGGACCCTACTCGGGTCAATGGCCCTTGGGTTTTCGTCATCAAAGGATATGGAAGCTGTGACAGGCATCTCAGAAGTAGATGGCATTGATATGAATCTTTTGAAGCAGATAGAACATCACTGGCAGATGCTTGAAGTCATGTTGAATATAGGACACTACAATGTCGGTATTTTTCTTCATGCTGTGCTTTTTCATACGAGGGAATTATTATGTGAAAAGGCAACATCAATGTCTGACCCAAAGAATAGGCTGTCATGGGAGAAAACATTCACACAACATGTTCATGAGTTAGCAGGTAAACGTTTCGATTACATGTATGGCCTAGTGTGTAAGCATGAGAACTTACATGAGTTGGATGTGTCTGAAATGATAGAAAACATTCATGAAATGAATGATATTGCTGCTATCAGCATGGCAGAGAGAAACATACAGCTCCCCTCCTTGTTCAGATTGAAAGGACAACCAACAACAGTGTCATTTCGAACAGAGCTGAGCATGAGAAATGGAAATGAATTTCCGTTTCTGAAGTTAGTTTTGGAAATGACACCCAAGTTGAAGTTACTAGCGAGCCTCCTTCCTATATTGAGGTGGCATTTGTCTACTGTGGCACATGCAAGCTACATCATGAAGAAGCATGAGTGTCTGGACATGACTGTATCAGACTTTTTGCATCACAATGAGAATGAAAAAGAGAAACAGGTAATCAAGAAAAACTTTGATGCCTTCCAGCGTGCATGGAATAACCTAGATGATCTGTTGGACAACAAGTCTTCCAAAGCCCTGCGAGTGAAACAAATCAATCGATCATCAAAAGTTGCCGAGTGTCTTATTCTCGATGAAGGTTCCCCAGTATTTGTGGTATTGCATGAGCTAGTTGGTGTTCAAAACACATTCCTTGACAACACGTTGGCTTTTGCGTCCTGTTGCAAGGCAACTTCCTTCCTTTCAAGAGAGAAAAATGTTTCAGTTATCCGGTGTATTCCTATCACCGAAGCTACAAACCAAACTATTATTCAATTCTACTGGAGTGATGATGTTTTGAATAAATCACAATGTGATCTGAGCTACAACAAAGGTAGGCATGTGAAATATGACTTTGAAAATATAGAACGACAATTAGGCGCAACAATTCTTGTCAACAAAGCTTATTTGCTTTTGAAAAATTCACTTCCAATGATCACATTTTCTGACAAATTATACAGGAATTTTGTGTCTATGGTAAATGAATTGAAGGAAATAGTGCCACAGAAGCCATTGCCACAAGAGGTAGTCACTGGGATCAAAAGGAAAAAGGAGAGTAGTCCAAAGCTGATAACCAATTTGCTTACTAATTTGGGTGTTATTCTATCACTGGTGAAGAAAACAAGGGGGAAACCAGATATGCCATTGGTTGACTATGCTGATCAGTGGAAGAACATGTTGACACGCCAGTTCCCCAAGGACACCCTGCCAAGCCCAGAAACTAGTGTAAAACTGTGTCACCTGGTTGCACTGCATGAGCTTCTGGAAGAACACAATGCCGATAGTGTCATCGATTCCCTGGAGAAGGCTTTCAGGACACCACTTACTGACGACCTGGAACAACACTTCACTCAGTTTGTGAATGCGCACATACATGTAGCGCATAACCTTCTGCGAGCCGTGAAGATATTTGCCCACAGATGTTTGTCACTGCGAGATGCAGATCCTGCATTGTCGATCCACGAATATTTATCGGAGGTGTCCTTCTGGCCTGATGGTTCTCTGAGCGGACATGACGTTTGTGGAGCGGACATCCCCATGGTGCAGTTGCTGCCTGACCGTTTACTGGTGCAGCATGTGTATGCAATGGTAACGCTGATTAAAGGAAAAATAGAGGTAAGTTGAAACCATAAACTTCTGCTGAACTATATGTTGGTGTCAATGTATAGGAAATTTACATAAACTAAGCTGTTTGCACATTTACAAAGCAAATGTAGAAACTGTTATTGATGTTCTGTATCCCCCTCACATACTTCTTTGGCATTTTGTATGTGACAGTTCAATGCCAGTTATGGCCCTTATGTAAGTATTATGATTATTCGTAATCCTATTTTAGGGGAAGGGACCAAGTGACTTTGTTGTGATATGGACCTGGCACCAGGTCAGGTTATTCCAATTTCAGGGCTGAATATATTTTTTCTCGATGTAAATATTCTGCTCTGATTTTGGGATACCCCCCCCCCCCCCCCACCAACGCAGCAGGTTAAAACGGAAACGGGATCGAACCCGTTTGCCCGGCCTTACATGACCATTGATAGGCCGTTAAACACTAATAAACCAATAAACAAACAAACCAAAAATATATTAAATGCCCACTCAGAACTTATGAGGCAGTGGTGATTCTAATAAACGCCCGGGCGTCTATTAGAATCATTACCGTATTTATCTCTGTTCATACGGTTAAATGACTTAGCCAAAAGCTTGAACGCAAATTTCTATCTGTTATTAACTATACAACCCTTAGTTGGATTAGCTTGCAACTTCATATACTTATTTGCGATCATCTATATTTGCATTATATAGCCCACATATGCAGCCCCTGTGTTCAAGGTCAATGTCAAATGTCTTGGTCAAAAACATTAACACAAAATTTCTATCTGTTATATCTCTGCAACCTTTGAAACTTCATATACCTATTTGTCATCGTCCATATTTTCATTCTATAGCCCACCCATGCAGCCTTTGTGTTCAAGATCAAATGACTATAGTTGAGTTAAAGTTTTTGCCTACCTGCTATTTCTGCAACCCTCAGTCGGATTGGCTTGGAATTTGTTTGTTGTCGTCACTATTTTCCTTCCATAGCCAGCCATGCAGCCCCTGTGTTGAAGGTCAAGGTCAAATGACTTGGGTCAAAAACTTTAACACAGTATTTCTGTATGTTATATCTCTGCAACCTTAAGTCTGATTGTCTTGAAACTTCATATACATATTTGTCATTGTCCATATTTCATTCTATAGCCCACCAGTGCGGCCTTTGAATTCAAGGTCAAATGACTATAGTTGCGTTAAAGTGCCTACCTGCTATTTCTGCAACCTTCGGTCTGATTGGCTTGGAATTTGTTTGTTGTCGTCAATATTTTCATTCTATAGCCAGCCATACAGCCACTGTGTTCAGGACACTGTGAAATGACTTAGTTTGAATTTGTGTTAATATTGTTTTGTAGTTTTTGATGGTATACCCATCCGTGTTACTGATTTTGTTTTCCATGGAGTTGTCCCCCTAAGTATACTGGCTATACGTCGATAGGCGCATATAATATTGTGACCTTCAGCACTCTTGTGTTTCTTGCATCTGAAGGGTAAAACTTCACTTGCTGATACGGTTATTGTGGCTGTGACTAGAAATAGGGCTTTTGGGATTTGTGACCAGTGTAGCTCCTGATCAAATAATACACACCTGTAGCCTGATACCAATCTACACTGCTTGTTTCATTTATTGAATGGCGATCGGTGCAGATCATGATCAGACTGTGAATCTGGCTATACCCAATATAAAAGTAATAAGATTAGTAATAATGATGTTCCTTTTAGGGAGTGGACTAAGTGACTCTGGTGTGGTGAGGACCTGGCAACATGTCAGGTTATTCTAATTTCATTGCTGAAAAAAATATCGTTTCTTTAAATATTCAATAGTAATAAAAAGAGTGAGTTGAAGTTGAAGTTAATAGTGGTTTTGGGATTTACCCCCATCACAACAGGTAACATATGGCATTCGACCCCGGTAACCCAGCCTGAAATGACTGTATCTGTTGACAGTCTATTAAAGACCATTAACCCTTTCAACACCAGACCTGTATAGTGGTATTGGCAAAGAGGGTTGATTCAGATAAGCCGGCTCATAACAATTAAGCCGCCGCATCAGGATCTGCACTTCTTCACAGGAGGCTCAGGAACAGGAGATGAAACTAGAAGTATGCACACGTCCTGGCGCAAACAGGTAACCGTCACTCAGCCCGCAGCCAAGATCAAGAAGCGAGCTGCAAGGAGACGCTGTGATTATTAGATGAAGATCGCTGGTGAGTACTTGCAAAAACAACATGATTCCGAGTTCTGGCTGTATTGCGCTAAGCTATTTCAAAATGTTGGCTGTTGCTTTCCATCAGTGCAATATAAGCTCGTATATGCTAGTATCACATTTTATGCCCCACAATGTTCGTCGAGTGACATTTGGTGTTGCCCTCGTCTGCCCCGTCCGCCCCGGTCCGTCCCATCGCGTCCGTCGATCCCATCCATCACAAGGTTAAAGTTTTTGTTTGAGCTTGTATCTTCAATACTGTTAGGCATACATCCACAATAATTGCACATTATAAGACGATATTCATGGTTCATATTGCCGCGTCAGAAAGTCCCTGCGTGTCGACCATTTTATCATCATGGATAAATAAAATTGTACTGTAAATTCGCCACATGATCAACAAAAAACATTAATATGTTGAATTCAATTATGTCGAATAGCTGGTGATGTTTCACGTCTAAAGAGATTATAGTAACTTTATAGAATATTTATGCTTCTGGCAACTTGAAAAAAAATCAGAATCGAACGTCTCGAACAAAAATAAATATATTAAAAAATCCGCCCTACCGCATCATAATCTGCAAAGGCCGTGTCTGAGAACCAAATCACATTTTTTTCTGGCCTAATCAGCCAGTGATTTCCACCACTAACCACTGCGAAACACATTACCTACATTTGACCTTGACCTACAATTGCAATATTTACATATAGTTAGGGGGCTAGGTCAAATATTTGTTCACATTTGTCTACAAGCACCATTTTTGGACCAGTGTTAGATAATGGTGATGACATTTCATTTTCTTGCGGGAGCCATATTGAAAAATTCAAGATGGCCGCCATCCAGAATTAGGTGGCAGTCCTCACACATTTTAGGCAATTTATTGAGTTTTCGGGCCTGCGACAGCAGCCGAAACTTATTTGTGATTATTTTCAATTCACATATTCACATAATCTGTTTGCTGCATGCACTTGTTACCGGATAGGTACAATAGCTGTATTAACAACAAAAGCCAATTCAGACATAATACACAGGCTGTCTGCACTCTGCTGCGTTTACACAAAATGTGCCCAAATCTGCATTTATTTGGCCTCAGCCACACATTTCACAATTTTGTTCATGGATTTCAAATATCCCATGCGGACACTGCACTAATACTTGCTAATTGTACCAATTCTGCAATCACACCTTGTCGCACTGATCATAGTCCGTACTGGTAACGACCGTTTTGTTTTCGAGCAGCAGACCTGCCTTTCTGACAGATAAAATGGCTGCCAATATTTCGGACGAAAATTCCGAGCAGCAGTTTCGCACTCTTCTGCAACTGAAATCATGCCAGCGTGACGCAGATGCAAGCGAAATGACATATTTGTGCAAACAAGTGTTTTATGCAGTGGAAAACATCATATGATGTTGGCTAATTAATTGTAGAACATTTTCATAAGCCACAGCCAAGTGCTTTTTATATATTTACTAGAAGGCCCAAAGGAAAAATTCGAAACTAACCAACTTGCCCGAGGACTGCCACCTTAGGTGGTGCCATAACTTGAGAATCAAATGTAGTAGAATCATGAATAAAACAACTTTGTATCAGGTTTCGGGTATGAGGAATCCATTTCCAGTGTTAGTTTGTCGATTAGATCTCAAGGGCACGTGCTAAGGTCACATTCAAGGTCAGTTATGTCCAAAATATGTATATTTCGAGCCAAATACAAACGATGGCATGTAATTACCATATTGGAGTCAGGTTCCATAATATTAACTATCTTATGTGAACTATATATGCTTCTGGAATGACATTGGGGGATACTATCACTTCAAACAAGGTCAAAGTCAACTTTGTCAGCTATGCATAAACTAGCTCGTATCTGTTCGTATCTATCGTATTGATTATTCAAATAGTATTACTGCATGAACAATACATTGTTATTTAAACAATATGAAAAAGTCAATGATGCGCCATCTCAAATACCCGCTTAACTGCTTTGACTGCTATAAAGTTTCACATTATCATTAATGTGTCTTGCCTTGGTGGTGACAGCTTCACATTTCTGCATCTTTGCTGTCTGGCCCATATTCGACGGGCGTATTTTGTGACTTACGGCACTCTTGTTATTTGCTACCATCATTGCTCATCCATAATCCATCCATCCATCATTGTTTACGCAGCCACCCTCGCACTTGCACATTGCCGTGCAACGAAAACCTGTCCGGCAGCTCTTGCAATTCCCCTTGTACACTTTTGTGCAACCACAGTGCAAGAGGAGTGCACAGGAATTAATTTACTTGCGAGTGGTGCGGAAAGGGAGCCATTGCTTGCTGCGCTAATCATGCTCCCATCCCCAGTGACTAAAAACAGGAGTGTCTGGTGGAAAGAGATCGACTGTTTCCAGATGAAACTGGCTTGTAGCAAGGACCTCTTGACATGCTCAAAGAGAGCAGCGGGTAGGCGGAATATTATCGAGCGAACGACTGCCATTGGAGAAGAGATGGTGCCTAGCTTCGTTGACACTTGCTGAACCACACATCTTACTATACATGAGCACAACGAATTGCTCGATGTGCTGCATGTGAACAGATTTAGAATTAAAGACTCCGGTTCTCCTGTTAGTGCAATCTGCGTCTCTGTCATGCCTGATGTACTGTTCCATGCATTCCACGCAGTTTTCTTACCGCAGCCGGGTAGGGCTTGACAGAGGGTTAGAGTCAAAGCTTTTGATGGACCAAGCTGAGAGTAGATGCTGCGCACCGGGATATGTCGGTAATGTTTTCCTTTACCAAGGCCAATTCAACGCTCAGAAAGGTCGATATGTTCAAAGAAAGCGATGGCAAGAACAACGATATCACTATCGATTGTGCGCACAAATTCTTTCTCGTGACCCTGAGATGAGGCATAAAATAGATGCAGGATGATGCATGTGTCAGCCTCTACATGGTTATATGGCTTGAGTGCTGACACATCAAATAGTTTGTTGGAGAGCACCATCTCAGACTCGGTGCTGAGGAGGAGTTTTCCATCTATGTCAGTCTTTGCCAGCTGTTTACTGACAAATGAGAAATCTCCTTTTTATTTTCTGCATTTTTAGGTACGATTGCCAGTCCAGTTTGGGCATGGGAGTTCTGCCATATAAAAAATATTCCACCTTGTTCAAATCTAGTACGTGCACCTGACCCACGCCGCTGCTGTGTCAGTGATTTCAAATTATTGTCGGGGTATGTGTCCCAGACAACATCGATGCGTTCAACCGTCGCAGTCACCTGTGCTTTAAGAAATGGCGCAATGTTTAGGCATACATACTCAGTAAATGTAGCCGCTCAGGTTGGCTGCACATATGGATGATAGCAAGCGTGTCGACCACATGAATTGTCGCTTCATCGACTGGATTGGCGTGGCCTGTTGGTGCGTTGATGTCCGACTTTGTCTCAGCTCTGAGCGAACTGCAATCTGACAGAGACGGTGACTCGCTGGTTTTCAAATTTCAAATGTGAACAATTCTGCCATATCCGCATCTGGATGTGATTGAAGTGAAGGAAATAGTTGGGTGACAAGTGTGGTGTTTTGTTTCTGTATCCCAACTTTACTTCCCTTCTTTCGGGGATCCGGACGGTTGGAGAAAGTGAAAACATTGTTCCTCTGTATTGTATCAGACAGAGGAACTGTCACTGTCTTATTCACATATTCATCATGTGCCTTACCAACATCATCAATTTGGTATAGACACCACTAAATCATGCTCCATTATGCAGCGTGTATCAAGAGCAACAAGACCATGATCTGTAGTTGAGAATGGATTACCCAATCCGACCATCACCTTCATCAATGCCTGCACGTCATTGAGAAACCTCGGCTGTAGGCTTCCTCGTGGTGACCAGTTGTTGCCGGCGTAAGTATGTGGATACCTTCAAACTCTTCGATCATCCTGACACAATCTGGGCCAGTCAAGATATACAATGCAATGGCATCAGTGTCATCATACAAGTCAGAAGCTCCACCGTTTCCCTGGAGAAGTTTGTTGCTCTGTTTGTGGGACTGCTCTTTTGCCATGAGGCTGAAGATGTGCTTGGATCTTTGGACCGTGAAGTTTCCATACAAATACTCCACATATACTGCTGGATGTTTCACAATGAGCTCGATCATGTCCCTGACGAGAATTGGCAACCAGCCGGCATAATTGGCGTGGTCCAGAACAAAGTACCAGGCACAAAGCTCATCGCACACCTGGACGTAGAGAAGGAAGTCACCCTCTCTCAAAAAGTACACACATCGACACATTAGTAATTCAAGTTTGATGACCAACGACAAATATTTTTACATGGGAACATCAGCGGATTGCAGATCAGCGAACGACTCATTCGATGTATAATGAGAGTACGCATTTTGCCTCAACACTGAGAGAGAAACAAGTGACACCTAATGAACAGAGCGAGTGCGTTTAGTCATTTAGAGCGACTGGTGTCCCAGCCAGACCCTCTCAGCATCTTTCCCATCATCAGCTGGCACTTGTCCTCCCAGCTGCTTGACAAACTTTTCCTCGCCAAAGACGTCAGGAAACTGCCACTGCAATTGTATGCATATGGCATAGAGAAAAACGCATATTTGTGGGTAAAACTAACCCGTCCTCAGTGTGTCGCTTACAGACAGCACGAGCAACCTGTAATTTCACTTCCATAACACGTACATATGACACAGTGAGTCCAATGCTATGGGAACGTTCTATCAGCTGCTTGTGACTTGCGTCTCCGTGCAATTTGATTCCATGGTAAAGTGGAAATGGAGTTTCATGCTCCTTTGTCTGAAGATTCACCATTTTCACTCAGTATGATGAAACATTGCTTTTTTTGCGGCAACCGCGTGATATGAGTAACAAGTCATAAACGTGAGCAGGGTCATGATTCGGGCTGTGAACTAATTAAATCAATAAGCACACACTATGACGTGATGAATGTTAATTTATATTCCAGAATATTATAATCAAACCCAATATATAGTTATTGTCTCGAAATATCAATATGTTGTGGCAAAATGACCTTCACGGTGATCTTAGCACGTAACATTGACCTCGAAATGACAAAATCACACTGGAAATGGATTCCTCATACCCGAAAACCTATATAAAGTGGTTTCATTTATTGTTCTACTACTTTTAGTTGTCAAGTTGTTTCACTGTCTCAATCTGGATCGCAGCCATCTTGAATTGTCAAATATGGCCGCCACAGCGGGAGCCCAGCTTGGTTCCCGGGAAATAGTGAAATTTCATGGTCATATCTAACACTAGTCCAAAAATGGTGCTTGTAGACAAATGTGAACAATTGAGGTGTTTTTTTAGATTAAGCCCCCCAACTAATAGTTACTATGATTAAAGTTTTTGTTTGAGCTTGTAGTCTTGGGATTTTGCAATTATGCCTCGCTTACTAACAAAGCTGTATGTGGAGCATCCATGATATATGAACACATTTTCTAGTTATTTCACAGAATTTGTATACGCCTGTTTAAAATCGGTACGTATTATGTTTTACCTTCCTGAGGGCGGCGAGCAGTCGTTCCTTGTGTGGAGGTGAAGTTGCATACTGCTTGGAATGTCTTAATGATACGTCGCAAGTACATGTATGTTGGGCAAACACACCTTACACCTATTTAATGTGAAGTTTGTCCGCCCAAGGTCAAGGTCACTAATGTCTGTTTCATGTTTACCTACCCAACTTTTACACCTATTTATAAACACCCTAAAACTCTCCCTTTTTTTGCATAAAATCATTTTTCAGCACAATTTAGCGATGAGCCATTTTTTGAAATTCGGTCCTATAATGAAGTAATAGCCCTAAATCAAGAATTGAATGCAGGATTGTAATGCTTAAAATGTCACGTGCGATCAGATTTTCAACATGTTTGTAGCATCGAACTGCTTGCTGAATTTCATCATTAAAAAAAAGACACTAACCTTGTCTTTATGAGAGCAAATCTTGCCAGGTTGAAAAATAAAGGAATCGAGCCTCCATTTCTCGGTGTTCGTACAAGAATTCCAGAACAAAATGCCGAGAGTTTGGTCAAAATACAACATGATGTCATCATCATCAGCTACAGCTTTCGTATATATTGACAACGCCAGGATGAGGTTGGCACGCTGTTCCTACCACAGAAGATTAATTGCACATATCCTCACACTTCTACACCGGTGTAAATCTACATTCTCTAATGGTATGACTTGGGAACACCATATATACGTCATTTCCGGCGGAAGTATACAGTCACTTCCTGTGAGCCAGTTTCTTTGCCGGACGAATTTCCGGCGGACAACTTGGTTTACTAAACGCTGATTGGTTGATGAAGGTCACCAGGTTAATCAAATTAAGTTTGTTAGCATTCACAATTTCATTAGAACGTATTAGCAGTAGTATCAGATCGACTTGGAACCTTATGGATGAATGATATTCGCTAAATATATGAAGATTAAATGATTAATTTATATATTTTAATGCAAATTGTTTAAGTTATATGCCAGAAAATGATGTTAATACACAAATTTCTTAAGAATTCATGTTCAGTTTGCAATAATAATTGTTGTTGTTGTTTACCGGAAGTGATTATTGCAATAGTAGTTTCTCGTTTTATTGTCAACAACTAAAATTCGGTGAAATGAATTTATAAGGCAAAAGCCCATCCATGACTGTTTATTCGAAATAACTTTGTTATTAGACGGATTTTCTTGAAATAAAAAGTAGGCTCATTTCTAAAAAATAAGCAGCTTGGAGTGTTTTTATAGCAATAAATCTTGGGCAGCATTTCGTGGAACAGACAGTAGATTGATTATTGTCTCACCCATGATTGATAGTGGAAAGTAAGCTATAGCTGTCACAATTCCTACAATTTTGGACGTATGTCCCAATTTTGTATATCTCTTTACCAATATTCATCAATTGTTTATTCACATTGATAGCTATCAATCAAGTGTCATTGGGGCGACCTCGATCTTCACCTGGTTGACCTTGAACTTTGTGTCATATTTTTTGTTGAATACCACCTGATCAGTTAGTCAGATCATTATCAAACTTCATCAATGGTATCCTCAATTGTGTGATCTTGACCTTCCTATCAATCTTTGATTTTCGTTTCTCCATAATTTGGTGTGATCACGCAGTTGAACAATCTGCACTAGATGATTCAAATTAGAGGCAACAGCGAGATTTTATATGGAGAAATCTGGAAACTTACGGAAGAAAGCTAAACTTTTTATCAAATAAATCTGGTACGAAATTACTAGTTATAGATTCAGCTAGTACAAGTGTACCTTGCTACATATATATACACTACCGCCTACACTAATCTGGCAAACATTCGTCGATTTATTTACTTCAAAATACTTAAATAGTATGCGTGAAATCAAGCAGCTTGATTTACTGAGCCTGAGCTGTGCTACAGCTCATGCTCAGCCAATCAAGCTGCTTGATTGCGAGTTGAGATTGCCAAAAGATGTTCAGAAAAGTTGGCATGATTAATGCAGCCCTGTAATAGCAGTCATTTATTTTCCAGTTGCTGAGGGCAGCAGTTGACATGGTTACAAGAAAAGACCAACTGGCGCTGTTAGCCATGTAACGGTGGCAGCTGATACACCGTGTACACGTCATCAATATGTACTATTACTTGCTACTGTTTCACTTGACAAATGTGAAATGGCTGATACTGCACAATAATGAGCTGCACGTGTAGTGTTGCATATTATATGGATACAACACAGCAAATATTGTATTGTAAAATATTATATTGATGCTGCACAGTGACTATTGTATTCTGAAATATTACATTGATGCTGCACAGCGACTATTGTATTGTGAAATAGTATATGGATGCTGGACAGCGACTATTGTATTGTGAAATAGTATATGGATGCTGGACAGCGACTATTGTATTGTGAAAAATTATATTGATGCTGCACAGTGACTATTGTATTGTGAAATAGTATATTGATGCGGGACAGCGACTATTGTATTGTGAACTATTATATTGATGCTGCACAGTGACTATTGTATTGTGAAATATTGTATCGATGCTGGACAGCGACTATTGTATTGTGAAGTATTACATTGATGCTGCACTGTGACTATTGTATTGTGAAATATTATATTGATGCTGCACAGTGACTATTTTATTGTGAAATATTACATTGATGCTGCACAGCGACTATTGTGTTGTGAAATATGATGTGGATGCTGCACAGCGACTATTGTATTGTGAAATATTATATTGATGCTGCACAGTGACTATTGTATTGTGAAATATTATATTGATGCTGCACAGTGACTGACTATAATTGTATTGTGAAATATATTGATGCTGCACAGCGACTATTGTATTGTGAAATATTATATGGATTATGCACAGCGACTATTGTATTGTGAAATAGTATGTTGATGCTGCACCGTGACTATTGTATTGTGATATATTATATATAGACGCTGGACAGTGACTTGTATTGTGAAATATTATGTGGATGCTGCACAGCGACTATTTTATTGTGAAATATTATATTGATGCTGCACAGCGACTATTGTATTGTGTAATATGATATGGATACTGCACAGCGACTATTGTATTGTGAACTATTATATTGATGCTGCACAGCGACTATTAAATTGTGAAATATTTTATGGATGCTGAACAGCGACTATTGTATTGTGAAATATTATATGGATGCTGCACAGCGACTGTTGTATAGTGAAATATTATATTGATGCTGCACAGCGACTATAGTATTATTATATGGATGCTGTACAGCGACTATTGTATTGTGAAATATTAAATTGATGCTGCACAGCGACTATTGTACTGTGTAATAGTATGCTGCACAGCGGCCATTGTATTCTGAAATATTATATTGATGCTGCACAGTGACTATTGTATTGTGAAATATTATATTGATGCTGCATAGTGACTATTGTATTGTGAAATATTATATTGATGCTGCTCAGCGACTATTGTATTGTGAAATATTATATTGATGCTATTGTGAAATAATATATTGATGCTGCATAGCGACTATTGTATTGTGAAATAATATATTGATGCTGCATAGCGACTATTTTATTGTGAAATATTATATTGATGCTATTGTGAAATAATATATTGATACTGCATAGCGACTATTGTATTGTGAAATAATAGATTGATGCTGCACAGCGACTATTGTATTGTGAAATATTATATGGATGCTGCACAGCGACTATTGTATTGTGAAATATTATATTGATGCTGCACAGTGACTATTGTATTGTGAAATATTATATGGATGCTGCACAGCGACTATTGTAAATATTATATTGATGCTGCACAGTGACTATTGTATTGTGAAATATTATATGGATGCTGCACAGCGACTATTGTATTGTGAAATATTATATTGATGTTGCACAGCGACTGTTGTATTGTGAAATATTATATGGATGCTGCACAGCGACTATTGTATTGTGAAATATTATATGGATGCTGCACAGTGACTATTGTATTGTGAAATATTATATTGATGTTGCACAGCGACTGTTGTATTGTGAAATATTATATGGATGCTGCACAGCGACTATTGTATTGTGAAATATATATTGATGCTGCACAGCGACTGTTGTATTGTGAAATATTATATGGATGCTGCACAGCGACTGTTGTATTGTGAAATATTATATTGATGCTGGACAGCGATTACTGTATTGTGAAATATTGTATTGATGCTGCACAGCTACTATTGTATTGTGACTATTGTATTGTGAAATATTATATAGATACTGAACAGCGACTATTGTATTGTGAAATATTATATTGATGTTGCACAGCGACTATTGTATTGTGAAATATTATATTGATGCTGCACAGTGACTATTGTATTGTGAAATATTGTATTGATGCTGCACAGCTACTATTGTATTGTGACTATTGTATTGTGAAATATTATATAGATACTGAACAGCGACTATTGTATTGTGAAATATTATATTGATGCTGCACAGTGACTATTGTATTGTGAAATAGTATATTGATGCGGGACAGCGACTATTGTATTGTGAACTATTATATTGATGCTGCACAGTGACTATTGTATTGTGAAATATTGTATCGATGCTGGACAGCGACTATTGTATTGTGAAGTATTACTTGATGCTGCTGACTGTGACTATTGTATTGTGAAATATTATATTGAGCTGCACAGTGACTATTTTTATGTGAAATATTACATTGATGCTGCAACAGCGACTATTGTGTTGTGAAATATGATGTGGATGCTGACAGCGACTATTGTATTGTGAAATATTATTATTGAGCTGCACAGTATTGTATTGTAAAATAAATTATATTGATGCTGCACAGTGACTGACTATAATTGTATTGTGAAATATATTGATGCTGCACAGCGACTATTGTATTGTGAAATATTATGGATTATGCACAGCGACTATTGTATTGTGAAATATTGTTGATGCTGCACCGTGACTATTGTATTGTGATATATATATAGACGCTGGACAGTGACTTGTATTGTGAAATATTATGTGGATGCTGCACAGCGACTATTTTATTGTGAAATATTATATTGATGCTGACAGCGACTATTGTATTGTGTAATATATGGATACTGCACAGCGACTATTGTATTGTGAAACTATTATATTGATGCTGCACAGCGACTATTAAAATTGTGAACCTATTTTATGGATGCTGAACAGCGACTATTGTATTGTGAAATTATTATGGATGCTGCACAGCGACTGTTGTATAGTGAAATATTTTTATGATGCTGCACAGCGACTAGTATTATTATATGGATGCTGTACAGCGACTATTGTATTGTGAAATATTAAATTGATGCTGCACAGCGGCTATTGTACTGTGTAATGTATGCTGCACAGCGGCCATTGTATTCTGAAATATTATATTGATGCTTGCACAGTGACTATTGTATTGTGAATATATTGATGCTGCATAGTGACTATTGTATTGTGAATATTATATTGATCTGCTCAGCGACTATTGTATTGTGAATATTATATTGATGCTATTGTGAAAATAATATATTGATGCTGCATACGACTATGTATTGTGAAATAATATATTGATGCTGCATAGCGATATTTTGTGAAATATTATATTGATGCTATTGTGAAATAATATTATTGATACTGCATAGCGCCTATTGTATTGTGAAATAATAGATTGATGCTGCACAGCGACTATTGTATTGTGAAATATTATATGGATGCTGCACAGCGTCTATTGTATTGTGAAATATTATATTGATTGCTGCACAGACTATTGTATGTGAAATATTATATGGATGCTGCACAGCGACTATTGTAAATATTATTGATGCTGCACCAGTGACTATTGTATTGTGAATATTATATGGATGCTGCACAGCGACTATTGTATTGTGAAATATTATATTGATGTTGCCACAGCGCTGTTGTATTGTAAATATTATATGGATGCTGCACAGCGACTATTGTATTGTGAAATTATTATATGGATGCTGCACAGTGACTATTGTATTGTGAAATATTTTATTGATGTTGCACAGCGACGTTGTATTGTGAAATATTATGGATGCTGCACAGCGTCTATTGTATTGTGAAATATTATATTGATGCTGCACAGCGACTGTTGTATTGTGAAATATATGGATGCTGCACAGCGACTGTTGTATTGTGAAATATTATATTTGATGCTGGGACAGCGATTACTGTATTGTGTATATTGTATTGATGCTGCACAGTACTATTGTATTGTGACTATTGTATTGTGAAAATATTATTATAGATACTGAACAGCGACATTGTATTGTGAAATATTATATTGATGTTGCACAGCGACTATTGTATTGTGAAATATTATATTGATGCTGCACGTGACTATTGTATTGTGAAATATTGTATTGATGCTGCAACAGCTACTATTGTATTGTGACTATTTGTATTGTGAAATATTATATAGATACTGAACGCGATATTGTATTGTGAAATATTATATTGATGCTGCACAGTGACTATTGTATTGTGAAATAGTATATTGATGCTGCACAGCGACTATTGTATTGTGAACTATTATATTAATACTGCACAGCAACTATTGTATTGTTATATATCCTATGGATGCTGCACAGCGACTATTGTATTGTGAAATATTATATTGATGCTGCACAACGACTATTGTATTGTGAAAAATTACTTTTACATTTACCTTAAAGTTTTTATGAAACTTTGGTTAAACTGTTTACATAAACTATATTTCTGCAACTGCTTCACCGATGAACTTCAATCTTCACATGGGTAGTAAGCTTTTTTGCATTAAATTTGTTTTAATTACTGACTATCAAATACCTCGGCGGGCACCACATGCGGGCCGATACCATCTAGTAATTATCAAAAGAGTGTTATTTGCTACTATTATTCTGGAATCATTGCTAAGTAGAATGGTATTGTATTGTGAAATAATAAGTGGCCTTGGCTGGAAATTTGTGACCAATGCAGCATCTGATCAATTGGTGGCAGGTGGGAGCATGCGATGGGTATTTTAACGATCTTGGTTCATCCTTACCAGAATCCCGAACGGTGGCATGGTTTGGCTCTCGCATACGTCTTTGGAATTATTGTATGTGACAGTTGAATCCGGTTATACCCATTATGTGAGTATTACGATTATTCGTCATTACTTTTAGGGGAAGTGGCCAATTGACTGGTGTGGTATGAACCTGGCAGCAGGTCGGGTTATTCTAATTTCTGGGCTGAATACTTTTTTGATGTAAATATTCCGTTCTGATTTTGGGATTTTCCCCCCTATGCAGAGGTAAAATACACAATCGAACCCGTTGGCCCGGCCTTAAATGGCCTTGCTTTTGTTACTAAGTAATCGCACGTCCGCACGTCTGTCTGTTTATTTATTTGCAAGTGTTTGTAAGGGCCCTAAGTGTGTTGACAGGTCACAGTTTCTAGTTGTAATTTGAACAGCATGTGTTTGTATATAACTATGTTTGAAAAATAAATTGTTACAATGTATCTATAATCTAAAATTAACAGATGCATATGAACCATGTGACTTATAACTTTTGCTTTGTATATTCATGTATGTTATATTTGTATCATAGTAACCGATAGCAACTTGTTAACAATCTGGATAAAAAGTTGCCTATGTGAAACGTGTATTATAGTCACATGTTGCAGTGTATCTTCATTATACATGCCATATGTAACATATGACAACTGGTTACAATGTGTACATAGGTAGCAGTTGCCGACGAAACCTGTAATATATATAGCCACGTTTTGAATGTGTATTTCATGTACGTTCTATTTGTGCCATATGTAACCTGTAATTAGACTACAGGTTATAATAAGTATGTATCAATTACCTATGTTATCCCTTAGACCACTACTCACAACAATTGTCGTCCGCTGTTTCTTTTATATCATGCCTTATTTCTCAATACAAAACATGGTTTGACAGCACTTCAGAATCATTTCCAATGGAAATGATTCTGAAGTGCTGTCAAAGCATGTTGTAAATTATTGTAAATTGCTGTCAAAGCATGCTTTTGATGATACCAATTAAAAATAAACAGCAGACGACAAAAATTAAGACAGCAGTGTAAGTGTTAATCATGTACTATATAGTCACTATTTACTTTATATCTTCATGAACGTTGTGTTTGTGTTGTGTGTATCCTATACCAATTGATTACAACGTATCTATAGGTTAACTAACAGTTCCTATGAAACATGTAATATATAGCCACGTGTTACAATATATTTCACCAATAACATTCCGGTTACACATGTATCAATAGGTAACATTTTCCTATGCAACCTGTAATATATAGCCATTGTTTTTACTTTGTATATTCATGAATGTTGTATTTGTGCCATATGTAACCTATAACACTCTGGTTACAGTGTATACATATAGGTAACAGTTTCCTATATGATGCTTACAATATATAGCCACATGTTACAATGTATCTTCATATACATTGTACATGTGCCAGTTGTGACCTATAACACTCTGGTTACAATGTATATATAGGTATTGTTTCCTATATGAAACCTACAATATATAACCACATGTTACAATGTACCTTCATATGCATTGTACATGTGCCATATTTAACCTATAGCATTCTGGTTACAATGTGTCGATAGGTAACAGTTGCCTATGACACCTGTAACATATAGCCATTGTTTTTACTTTGTATATTCATGAATGTTGTATTTGTGCCATATGTAACCTATAACACTCTGGTTACAGAGTATACATATAGGTAACAGTTTCCTATATGATGCTTACAATATATAGCCACATGTTACAATGTATCTTCATATACATTGTACATGTGCCAGTTGTGACCTATAACACTCTGGTTACAGTGTATATATAGTATGGTTTCCTATATGAAACCTACAATATATAACCACATGTTACAATGTACCTTCATATGCATTGTACATGTGCCATATTTAACCTATAGCATTCTGGTTACAATGTATCGATAGGTAACAGTTGCCTATGACACCTGTAATATATAGCCATTGTTTTTACTTTGTATATTCATGAATGTTGTATTTGTGCCATAAGTAACCTATAACACTCTGGTTACAGTGTATATATAGGTAACAGTTTCCTATATGAAACATACAATATATAGCCACATGTTACAATGTACCTTCATATGCATTGTACCTGTGCCATATTTAATCTATAACACTCTGGTTACAATGTACCTATAGGTAACAGTTGCCTATGAAACCTGTAATATTTAGCCACATGTTACAATATATCGTCATATGTATTGTACATGTGCCATATTTAACCAATAACACTCTGGTTACAATGTACCTATAGATAACAGTTGCCTATGAAACCTGTAATATTTAGCCACATGTTACAATGTACCTTCATATGCATTGTGCATGTGCCATATTTAACCTATAACACTCTGGTTACAATGTACCTATAGGTAACAGTTGCCTATGAAACCTGTATTATTTAGCCACATGTTACAATATTACGTCATATGTATTGTATATGTGCCATTAATTTAACTCATTAACACTCTGCGTTACAATGTACCTATAGGTAACAGTTGCCTATGAAACTGTAATATTTAGCCACATGGTACAATGTACCCTTCATATGCATTGTACCTGTGCCATATTTAACCTATAACACTCTGGTTTACAAGTGTACTATACGTAACAGCTTGCCTATTGAAACCTGTAATATTTAGCCACATGTTACAATATTACGACGATATGTATTGTACATGTGACCATATTTAAACCATTAACACTCTGGTTACAATGTACCTATAGGTAACAGTTGCCTATGAAACCTTACAATTATTTAGCCCACATGTTACAATGTAACCTTCTTATGGCATTGTACCTGTGCCATATTTAACCTATAACACTCTGGTTCACAAATGGTACCTATAGCTAACATTGCTATAGGCTTAACCAGGTTGCCTATGAAACCTACACTATTTAGCCACATGTTACAATGTACCTTCATATGCATTGTGCATGTGCCATATTTAACCTCTAACACTTTGGTTACGGTGTGTAAATAGGTATCAGTTTCCTATATGAAACCTGCAATGTATAGCCACATGTTACAATGTACCTTTATATGCATTGTGCATGTGCCATATTTAACCAATAACATTCTGGTTACAATGTACCTATAGGTAACAGTTGCCCATGAAACCTGTAATATTTAGCCACATGCTACAATATATCGTCATATGTATTGTATTGTACATGTGCCATATTTAACCTATAACACTCTGGTTACAGTGTATCAGTAGGTAACAGTTGCCTATGCAACCTGTAATATATAGCCATTGTTTTTACTTTGTATATTCTTGAATGTTGTATGTGTGCCATATGTAACCTATAACACTCTGGTTGCAGTGTATATATAGGTAACAGTTTCCTATATGAAACCTACATTGT
>CM055268.1:86609524-86678062 GCA_029237695.1 Conchocele bisecta
TATGGGCATAACGGAATGATTTATGTAACGGTAATGACAAAATGTAACGCAAATGACCAATTATATATACTAATACAGCATATATTACTTTGCATATGCTGTATAATATAAATACAATTTAATGTTTATTTTTAGTGTGATTGCCAATAGACACCCACACTCCTCAAAGATGTGTCTGTATATTGTTGTTTCAGAGCTTTTACTAATTAAATCCTGATATATAAATGCTGCAGGTCTGAATAAATGTGCCACTACTGACTGACAACTGATGAGACCAGGTTTAGATTTAATTAATGCATGATCTGATTGGTTAGTTTGGTAATTTATCATTGCCGTTACATGATCGTCATTTCCGTTACACAATTTTGTAACGGACATGACCGTAACGGTAATGATTTTTCTTTAAAAACTCCTCTTTTTCACCCCTCTGTATACAACAATGCATCATGAAGGTAAAACATGCAAATGCAACGTTGTACGTGTGTCTATCCACCCATTTTGGTTTCAGCCGACTTATAGTCTGTTTCACGAAAGCTGCCCAAATTTTACGGCCATATAAACAAATCAAAAACCATATTTTTTTCGATAGTATTAAATTAAAGGAAAATTTAAGAATGAGCCTTCTTTTTATTTCGTGAAATTTGGTCAAATATTGGTTTTATTACGAAAAATTGATTTCTCTATGGGAATTTAACATGGGGGAAAAAGAGGCAAAGGAGTGTGGGAGGAGTCAAAAATCTGTCCAGGTTTACTGAAATTCTAAAAAATTTCCCCATGTTAAATCCCCATTCCAAAGGGTGGTCGAGTTATGTTCCGGACAGGAAATCAGTGCGCGAAAACAAAAAAGGGAGATAACTAAAAAATTAGCTATGCAAGAGTTGTCACTCTTATGCACGACAAACCTTCGGGTCGTGGTCTATGCATGTGTGAAGTTTCATGAAAATATTCCAAAGGGTGGTCGAGTTATGCTCCGGACACGAAATCAGTGCGCGAAACAAAAAATGTAGATAACTAAAAGATTAGCTAAGCAAGAGTTGTCATTCTTGTGCACGACACACCTTCGGGTCGTGGTCTTTGCATGTGTGAAGTTTCATGAAAATATTTCAAAGGGTGTTGGAGTTATGCTCCGGACAAGAAGTGTCTGCGGCAGACGCGGACGCGGCACGGTGTCAAATCCATATAGTATCCCCCGACTTTTGTCCGGGGGATACAATAATAACAAAATTAAACCATAGCGCATGTAAGATTCTCTACTGTCTGTTTCACGAAAGCTGCCCAAATTTTACAACTATATAAACACTGTAAAAAATAATTTATTTTTCAATAATTTTAAATTAAAGCAAAATTTAAGATTGAGCCTTCTTTTTATTTCGTGAAATTTGGTCAAATATTGATTTTATTACGAAAAAACAATTTCCCCATGTTAAATCTCCATAGACATCTTCACAGGAATTTAACATGGGGAAATCTTTAGAATTTCAGAAAAACTGGACTGATTTTAAAAATTTAACTTTTGTTTTCTTTATAGTTAGATCATTTCCAAGCCAGGTTTCAGAGTCAATTTCCAAATTGTTTTGTTTTTTGACTCCTCACACAGCTCCTCCACCTCTATTTCCACCATGTTAAATTCCCATAGAGAAATCAATTTTTTGTAATAAAATAAATATTTTAACAAATTTCACGAGATAAAAAGAAGGCTCATTCTTAAATTTTGACAAAATTTAACATTATCAAAAAAAATATTGTTTTTGCATTGTTTATATAGTGGTAAACTTTGGGCAGGTTTCATGAAACAGACAAAAAATACATACTGTTATAGTCGTCCTTCACCCAGAAGCTCTCCGTATAGTAAAGGTTCCATGAAGTTGTCGTGTTTTCAGTCCCATAGGCCCCACAACACTGGAACTGCAAATGTACAGCATACATATATGAAGGCCGGGCTAGCAATGAAGTCACACCATGTGTTTTTATGGACAAATAATTCCAGCACAAATATATTTACACAATTCCCTATCATTTGATTGGCCTGGAGCAAGTCTCTGTCCAAAATTTATATCCCAGTAAACTCCCACGCTGAACTACTTTCCGTAACCGTGAGGCGCAGTTAAAATAATTCTTAAGAAAACGGAAAATAAACACATTTTCTTGATGAATTTATTTCAAATGCTGGAATTATAAGGAATGAATGGCCTTTTTGTGGAATTTATCGGGGATATAAACTTGGAAAAGTCGCGGGAATACTGGACGAAGGCCGGAAGGCCTCGTCCAGTATTCCCGCGACTTTTCCAAGTTTATATCCCCGATAAATTCCACAAAAAGGCTATTCATTCCTATAATGTAAACAATTAGATGATAGTCAATGCAGGGGCGCAGGAAGCATCATAAGATTGATCAGTATTATCTACTGGTTGCCCTCGCTACCCACCTAAAAATGTATGTTGTTAATATTCAGTTGAATCGTCTCACCAAGAGTGGTAACAACATACACTTTTTATGAGATCCGAGAACAAAATATATAGAATACCAGGCTAGTGTCTTTTGATATCAAGTTTATCAGGCAAGGCTGGAAAACGCGTAGGAATCGCGAGGCTTGCCGAGCGATTCCTCGCGTTTTCCAGCCGAGCCTGATAAACTTGATATCAAAAGACACTTGCCTGGTATTCTATTTATCATGCCATTCGTTCAACGTCAGAAAAACACATTTATTTATTGAGTTTACCTTGATTTTGCGCCGATCGTTCAGTGCATCCGAATTCAAACTTGTTTACGTAACGTAACGTCGCGTGTTGACGTCATGTGACGTAAACCACCAATGAAATGACGTTGTTCTGACCGGAAGTGCCTGATAAACTTTGCACATGCTCAGAAGTGCATTGACCTGTTATAACTTTGGTTTATCAGGCAGCTGTTATCAGTGCGAGAATGCATTAATGGCATGATAAATTTACACTCCTGGCCGTTTTTTTAAAATTATACATATTTTGGTCAAAATTCAGGGCTCCAGATAAGGAATTAATAATTGAGTATTGTCACTCCATCATTTCTGAAGCAATTGGGTATTTCAAAATTTTAATTGGGTAAAATAAAATCACACTACTGTTTACACATCAACAGACAGCAATTATTGAATAGTTTGCTTTGAAATGAAAACAAGTCTTGGTATTTCATTAGAATTGTCTCGACAATTCTAATGAAATACCAAGATGTGTTTTCATGGAAAATAAGAAAAATATGCTATATTTGTGGTCTGTTTATTGTTTTCTACAGCATGATAATAGTACCACAAAATTTGTATTGCTTTTTTATGCTCGCTAATTCTCATTTCAATAGGGTTTTTGGCAATTTTAATTGGGTATTTAAGCAAATAAGCAGCTTAACTAGGAGCTCTAAAAAATATTGCAATTGTAGGTCAAGATCACACAACGGTGATTTTATTTCCAGTGGGTTGCGGAGCTCATCACTGACTCATGATAGTGTGTAAGTATGGTGGCTCAGGGATCCAGATAAGGAATTAGTAATTTAGTATTGTCACTCCATAGTTACTCTCCATCATATCTGAAGCAATTGGGTATTTCAAAATTTTAATTGGGTAAAATCAAATCACACTACTGTTTACACATCAACAGGCAGCAATTATTGAATGGTTTGCTTCGAAATGAAAACATGTCTTGGCTTGGAGACAATTCTAATGAAATACCAAGATGTGTTTTCATGGAAAATAAGAAAAATATGCTATCTTTGTGGTCTGTTTATTGTTTTCTGCAGCATGATAAAGGTACCACAATTTTTTTATTGCTTTTTGATACTCGCTACTTCTGATTTCAATTTGGTTTTTGGCAATTTTAATTGGGTATTTAAGCAAATACGCAGCTTATCTGGAGCACTGGTGGCTTTAGGCCTAATACTGTTGAAGATACAAGCTCAAACAAATACTGGATGGACAAGGGTAGCACTAAATGATCCCTCCACTATCATCGTGGGGCATAAAAATGAAAACTTTTAATATTGAAAATGACTAGTAATTTAACCCTTTCAACACCACAGGCCTGTATGATGGTATTGGCAAAACGTGTAGATCCAGATGAGCCGGCTCGTGACGAGCCGTCTCATCAGGATCTGCACTTTTTTAGAATAAAAAAAACACCCCCTTTTCATAAATGGACTAATCTGAAAATCATTTTGTGATGGTTGGATTGGTTGCAAAATTAACATATGAAAATTCATTCCAGTTACTTAGGGGTGAAAGGGTTAAAATAAAAAGTAAGTGAAGGTCACATGAAGGTCACTGATATATAGTAATTTGCACTGAGTATCATCAGACAAAGATGTGGTAGTAAGTATGATGGCTGTAGGGGCGATAGATAGGGCGAAACAGATCAAAACACAAAAACTTAACATTGAACATGGACAGACAGATGGACGGATGGACGCTGACAACACCGGGGGTATAGCATAGCCACTCCTTCCTACGGTAGACATGCTAAACATGAGTATAGAGAATGCACCTATTACGGTTTACAAATTTTATGACTTGCAAGGAATTATATCAGAATGGGGGAGATAAGACATGACCAATGGGTCAAATTAACAACAGCGATTTGAGAACTATGGCAGCCAAAACAAACCTTTAAATGTGGCAAAAATTGTTCAAGACCACTACAAGGTCAAATCTTTGACAGTTGTTTCTGATGCACACCCATGGCGGGCATCAGAACAGGTCCGGCGATTGACATATTTGGAATTCATATAAACGGAATGTACATATTTTTTCAGTATTTTTTCTCATTTCTCATTAGAAGTGTATGTTGTTACCACTCAGTTGAACCGTCTCAGCAAGACGGTTCAACTGAGTGGTAACAACATACACTTTCGGTGGGCAGCGGGTGCACCCACTAGATTCGCCGGACCAATCTTATGATGTTTCTGGCGCTCCTGACACCACACATCTACTAAACTGAAGAAGAAATTTGACCTTAAACTTGGGCACGAGGGGAGTATTGGTGGGGTGGGGAATGAAAACATTAATGATGATATATGAAGTTGCAAGCAAATTATTCATAAGGTAAAGAAGGCATAGGAGAATAGAAAATGTGACAGTCGACTGCCAGCACAAGAGAATCATCGATATATAGCATAGCAAATGTGAATATGTATTATATATACAGTGTGCTCTGTAGCCAATTTCACCAAATTTCAAATCTTACTTATCTACCTATTAAGTATACTTTGAGGGAGTAATCATTTATTTTTCCCAAACTGCATTATTTGATATAGAACTAACAACTGCATATATTTGACAATTAAAAGAATGAAGAATTATTTTACTGAATTTATTACATTATCACAGCTAAAATGGCTGTGATAATGTAATAAATTCAGTATAATAACAAGAATTGCGCCATGGAAGCGGTGTCGCGTATTTGACCATAACATGATCATGGGCATGTGCTAAAGTAAACATCATAAAAACCATCAGAGAAGTTCATGCTTAAAACACGAAAAAGGTCAAGGTTGAAGAAACTTTTTGACATAAAAAAATAGCTAAGTGTTTCCGCAAAAATGTCATGGTACAAAGGTCAAGGTCATGTTAATGGGGACATGAGTGTGTTCCAAATGCTCACATGTATCAAGAGTCCAAATATTGAAGTAATGTGTCAAGCAATAGTACAGTTATATCATGATGAAGAAACTTGTACAAACTTTTTGACGCAAAAATGGCTATGTGTTTCTGCAAACATGTGAAGATAAAAAAGTTCAAGGTCATGCTAATGGCGGCATGATTGTGTTACGAATGATCACATGTATCAAGTGTCCAACTATTGAAGCAATCTGTCAAGTGATATAAAGTCATTCCATGATGAAGAAGCTTGTACAAATTTTTTGACATAAAAAGAAGACCAAGTGTTTCCACAAACATGTGAAGGTAAAAAAGGTCAAGGTCGTGTTAATGGCGGCATGAATGTGTTCCCACTGCTCACATGTATCAATTGTCCAAATATTGAAGCCATCCGTCCAGTAGTATTAAACAAGTAATATGAAAGTGAAAGCAGGATGAGGAAGCTTGTACACAGTTTTTGACACCAAAAAAGTGTTTCAGAAATGATTCAAGTTATAAAAAAGGTCAAGGTCATGTGAAATGGCGGCATTAGTGTTCCAAATCTTACATATCAAGTGTCCACACATAAGGAATGAAGTGTCGAGTAATATGAAAGTTATAGCAGGATGAGGAGCTTGAACAAATTTTTATATTTTTGATGCAAAAAAAATGGCTAAGTGTTTCAGCAATACACTAAAGGTAAAAAAGGGGAAGGTTATGTGAATTGCCGTCATGAGTGTGTTCCCAATGCTTATATGTATCAAGTGTCCAAATATTGAAGCAATCCGTAAAGTAATATTAAAGTTATAGCATGATGACGAAGCTTGTACAAAGTTTTTGATGCCAAAAAAATGGCTATTTAAAGTGTTTCAGCAAAGATTTGAAGGTAAAAAAGGTGAAGGTCATGTGTATTGGTTGCATGAGTGTGTTCCTAATGCTTACATGTATCGAGTGTCAAAAAAAATATTGAAGCAAACTGTAAAGTAATATTAAAGTTATAGCATGACAAAGCTTGTACAAAGAACATGAATTTTATGTTATGTTTTTCGTGTCTGCTAGAACCCACTTGATAATATTATATCAGTCGATGCACACATCTCTAAATAAAGAGTGTTCTGTAATTGTTCTCATTTCTCGCCAAAGGTTCAACTGAGTGGTAACAATATACACTTTGGGTGTGGGACCCGCTTGCCTTCGCCAGACCAATCTTATGGCACTTCCGACGCCCCTGACCCTGAATACGTTTAAACCAGATTACCTTCTGACGCCCCTGACCCTGAATATGTTTAAACCAGATTACCTTCTGTTGTACCCTATCCCAGCTTTCAGTGATGGAGCTCTCCACGCCATATTTCTCCACTATACTTTTCTTCAATGATCCTCGTACCGAGCTCTCCAACTACAATATATAATCCGGAAATCACCATACAAGTTTTTGTATCTAAAGAGTATTGTACGCCCATATTTTCTTCCTTTATATAATCTGTTCCAAACGATAAAAACAAAAAATCACTTATTTGAGCTGCAAAAAGCAAACACTGTTTGCTTTTTGCAGCTCAACTAAGTAAATTTTCAACTTTAATACATTATTTTCACTATTCAATTTGAAAATAAATGCGTACCGAGCTCTCCAACTACAATATATACTCCGGAAATCACCATACAAGACAGTCCATGGAAGAAACACCAGAGCTCCAGAGTTTTGTATATAAATAAGAGTAATGTATGCCCAGATTTCAAATTCTATGCGTATTTTACTTTTACAAATGTGTTATTGATGTTCTTCCTTATTATTTGTTGCAGCTCAACTAAGTAAATTTTCAACTTTATTACATTATTTTCACTACTCAATTTGAAAATCAATGCGTATTTTAACATTGATATCAGTATTTTGTTGTTCCACTCTTGATAATTAATGCGTATTCTGCTAAAATAAGTGCGTAAAATACGCCAATACACACCTTATCTGGAGCTCTGAAACACTAGCTGTCATTACTCCATAATTAACATTCTTTGGTCATTACAACGTTCTACGTGGCTGTACCTGAAAAAATGGGGCTTACAACATTTATGAATGGTGTAGCTCCTGATCACATACATGTAGCACACTCCTGTAACCTGTAACCTATTTCACCAACATTGCAAAGTATACTTATCTAGCAAAGTATACTTTGAGGGAGAAATTCTCAATTTACGGATAAATTTATTAATATTTATTATAATGAATTTATTACATTATCACAGCCATTTTGGCTGTGATAATGTAATAAATTCAGTATAATAATTCAGCATACTTTTAATCATCAAATATATGCAGTGATTAGTTCTATATGATTTTGGGAAAAATAAATGATTACACCCTGAAAGTATACTTTGCTAGATAAATATGCTTTGCAATTTTGATGAAATCGGCTACTGATAATGATCTATATTGCTTGTTAAAAGCATCACAGGTGTTTCATTGATCAAATGAACAGGCTGATACACAGGCTGATCTGGACATAAACTGGTCGATAAAGCCATAAGCCGCATTTCTCCAGTCACTGCCACATATAACTTTTAGGGCTAAGCGCTATAACCACCGATTCAACACTAAATAGTTTATAGAAAAGAATACCTATACGACAATGAAGTCAATAAAGCATAAACAAATTAAGTAACTAATAATATTACGGCTGGTGTCGAGAAAGTGGATGTCATATGGCTGGAGAAAATGGGGCTTATGGGCTTTGTGACCAGTCTAGATCCAGATCAGCCTGTACATCCGCAGAGTCAGATCTGGATCTGCACTGTTCGCCATTCCATCAATGAAACACCCGTCATGCTTCTAACAAGCAATATAGATATCAGGCTACTCGAGTGTGAAATTTAACCACGAGCTACACTGGTCACAAATACCACAAGCCCAATTTCTCCATTCATAGCCACATATAAGCTGCCGTAGGCTAAGAACTCTTTATCTCATACATTTATTATTCTAAAATATTTACACCATCTATAAATTCATAATTTTAACGCCCATTCAACTTACTGTTTTACATCCCAATACAATACATTAGACCTACGTGAAGCCGTGCGACATTGTTGATTGGTTAAAATTAGTTTGACATTAATTTCCATGACATTGTCAATAACAGCATGCTATTGACCGGCAACATCGTTGTTCCAGAAATTGCAACAAAATGACGTAAAACAAGATTATTCTTAATTTTAACCCACATTTGGTTATTTACATTTGGTTATTTACATATCACTATCGGAAATGCAGTGTAAATATAAGTAATAAAATGATGTGCTGTTGCAGATAATGTAATGTACAAGCAATCCACACATTTTAAACACAGCAAATGTAGTGTACATCCCAGTAAAAGCAACAGCCTATATGGTTTTATTTTTTTAAGAAATCCTGTGTTTTTCTGTGTACCATATTTATTTTAAGAAATTTGTTTTCAATGGCTTTTGTATGTGAAAATAACATATTTTGATCCTATTTGCCACATTTTGATCCCCACAAATTGCATAGCCCCGGGGGTATTGCTTAGAATAAATACGGTATATACGCGTCACACACCCCAGTGATTGCTCGGTCACACATTTACTGAACAACAATTACTGAAACTTACAGAAGCGCCTCCGATTCGAGGTACGTATTCTTTTATGTTGTCCTTATTATGCAATGGATTTTGATGAAACATGGCGCATCAACGACGTCTTGTTAAGCTGCATTTGGTGGTCTCGGAACTTTGGCCCTAACTTCCGTCATTTTTGCGAAAAATCTATTTCAGTGTTTACCATGTTTACTGACATGTAAATCGATTCTTCGCAAAAACAACATAAGTATGTGCCAAATTCACGAGACCACCAAATGCAGCTCATGAAGATGCGTTAGCTGCGCCATATTTCATAAAAATACGTTGCATATTAAGGAAACTATCAAATAATAATTCCAGCACAAAAATATTTACACAATTCCCTAACATTTGATTGGCCTGTACCAAGTCTCTGTCCAAAATTTATATCCCAGTAAACTCCCACGCCAAACTACTTTCCGTAACCGTGAGGCGCAGTTAAAATAATTCTTAAGAAAACGGAAAATAAACACATTTTCTTGATTAATTTATCGGGGATATAAACTTGGAAAAGTCGCGGGAATACTGGACGAGGCCTTCCGGCCTTCGTCCAGTATTCCCGCGACTTTTCCAAGTTTATACCCCGATAAATTCCACAAAAAGGCCATTCATTCCTATAATACTTACTTTGGAGTGGGCGCGCTTTCAGCACTTTCAGGCACTGTATGCACCTTGACATTGCCTGAGAGCATGCTGGGGTTTAGGTATCTTCAGGGACGGGAAAATATTATAGGAATGAATGGCCTTTTTGTGGAATTTATCGGGGATATAAACTTGGAAAAGTCGCGGGAATACTGGACGAAGGCCGGAAGGCCTCGTCCAGTATTCCTGCGACTTTTCCAAGTTTATATCCCCGATAAATTCCACAAAAAGGCCATTCATTCCTTATAATTCCAGCATTTGAAATAAATTTGTCAAGAAAATGTGTTTATTTTCCGTTTTTTTTAAGAATTATTTTAACTGCGCCGGACGGTTACGGAAAGTAGTTCGGCGTGGGAGTTTACTGGGATATAAATTTTGGACAGAGACTTGCTACGAGCCAATCAAATGTTAGGGAATTGTGTAAATATTTTTGTGCTGGAATTATTCTGTGACAACTTACCTCTCCGACCATCACGTATCCCAAAATTCCAGAGGCAAACAAGATGAGTGACAGGAATGACATCACAGACAGGTGCTGCAACACAAGAACACGTAGCCAGGGATTTCAATGGCCTCCGAAATTACAAAAAGGCTGCCATTTATCATTACATAATTGCCTACACTGATTTAGTGTGTGCAAAAATGTGACAAACAAGAGTTGTCAGAAGACAACGAAGCTCGCCTGTTGGCAGCCTTCACTGAAACTTGGCACAGTTGCATAAAAAACATGAATATTATATATAATTGACCTTGGGTTAAGGGGCATGCGATGGACCTTGACATTGGGGTCAGAGGTGCAAGGTGGGTTGTGGGTTTGCTATAGCATATTCAGGCGCGGATACAGGGTGGGGGTCCAGGGGGTCCGGACCCTCCCCCTGCTCCCGGCAAAAAATAAGAAAAAGACGAAAATCTACAATACTCGAATTGTTGGATGACTTTTTTCGTGGCCTAGGTGTCAGGAAATCGCATCTGCGGCGATCTGGCATCTAAAAATTTCCTGGGGGAGGACCCCCAGAACCCCCACTTTACGATTTCACGCTCGCGCCGACTTGTAATTACAGACCCCGCCCCCAGCAATTATTTCTGTATCCGCGCCTGATATTAATATGAATGCATGTATGAAATATCAATGCGCTCCCTGAAAACAGAAGTAAAACAAAATTTAACACAACGTTAACTTTATGAACGCACTAAGTTGGTGATTTTCTACAGTATGATAGCTATTCACATGAGGAAGCATGTATGAATGTGCTAAGTTTTTGTACCTTGGGGAAAAGGGTGGGTGGGAGTGGGTCATGGATTTTGTGACAATAGGATCATCATGCTAAGTGAGTTCTCCCCACAATTTATGAACGCTATAGCACGCTAGAGTATCATGATGAATGCATGTATGAATAAATGTCTAAGTTTGTGACCTGAGGTGGGGGGGAGTGGTCATGGAATTTGCTGTACACAATAGAGGATCATCATGAATGCATGTATGAAATATCAAAGCGTTCCCTGTAAAGAAACAGAAGTTAAACAACATTTACCCCAACGTTAAGTTTATGCACGCTATAGATATCACGATAGAGTATCATCAGATGAATGCATGTATGAAATATCAAGGCGTTCCCTGTAAAGAAACAGAAGTTATAAAAAGACATTTACTAACGTTAAGTTTATGAATGTGCTATGTGTTGTGACCTCGACTTTGGGGAAATGGGGTGGGGGGGGGGGGGGGGAGTGGGTCATGGATTTGCTATAGCACGATAGAGTATCATCAGATGAATGCATGTATGAAATATCAAGGCGTTCCCTGTAAAGAAAGAAACAGAAGTTATAAAAAAGACATTTACTCCAAACGTTCAGTTTATGATGTTGATCTTGGGGAAAGGGGTGGGGGGGGGGGGTCATGGATTTGCTGTAGCACAATAGAGGATCATCAGATGAATGCAAAGAAACAGAAGTTACACAACATTTATACCAACGTTAAGTTTATGAACATGCTAAGTGTGTGACCTTGACCTTGGAGCAAAGGTTGGGTGGTGGGTTGTGGATTTGCTACAGCATGATAGAGGGTCATCTGAGGAATGCATGTATGAAATATCAAGGCGTTCCATGAAAGGAAACAGATGTTATAAGACATTTACCCCAACGTTAAGTTTATGAATGTGCTAAGTTTGTGACCTTGACCTTGGGGTAAGGGGTGGGTCATGGATTTGCTATAGCACAATAGAGTATCATCAGATGAATGCCTGTATGAAATATCAAGGCGTTCCATGAAAGAAAACAGATGTTATAAGACATTTACCCCAACGTTATTTGGGTCATGGATTTGCTATAGTATGATACAGTTTCATCAGATGAATGCATGTATGAAATATGAAGGTATTCCCTGTAAAGAAACAGAAGTTACACAACATTTACCCCAACGTTAAGTTTATAAATGTGCTAGGTTTGTGACCTTGACCATGGGGTAAGGGCTGGGTGGTGAGTCGTGGATTTGCTACAGCTTGATAGACGGTCATCTGAGGAATGCATGTATGAAATATCAAGGCGTTCCATGACAGAAAACAGATGTTATAAGACATTTAAGTTTATGAATGTGCCAAGTTTGTGACCTTGACCTTGGGGAAAGGGGTGGGAGGTGGGTCATGGATTTGCAACAGCATGATAGAGTATCATCAGATGAATCCATGTATGAAATATGAAGACGTTCCCTGTAAATAAACAGAAGTCACACAACATTTACCCCAACGTTAAGTTTATGAACATGCTAAGTTTGTGACCTTGACCTTAGGGTAAGGTTTGGGTGGTGGATCGTGGATTTGCTACAGCATGATAGAGGGTTAGCAGATGAATGCATGTATAAAATATGAAGGCATTCCCTGTAAATAAACAGAAGTTAGACAACATTTACCCCAACGTTAAGTTTATGAACATGCCAAGTGTGTGACTTTGACCTTGGGGTAAGGGTTGGGTGGTGGGTCGTGGATGTGCTACAGCATGATAGAGGGTCATCTGAGGAATGCATGTATGAAATATCAAGCAGTTCCATGAAAGGAAACGGATGTTATAAGAAATTTAACCCAACGTTAAGTTTATGAATGTGCTAAGTTTGTGACCTTGACATTGGGGTAAGGGTTGGGTGGTGGGTCATGGATTTGCTACAGCATGATAGAGGGTCGTCTGAGGAATGCATGTATGAAATATCAAGGCGTTCCATGAAAGGAAACAGATGTTATAAGAAATTTACCCCAAAGTTAAGTTTATGAATGTGCTAAGTTTGTGACCTTGACCTTGGGGTAAGGGTTGGGTGGTGGGTCATGGCTTTGCTACAGCATGATAGAGGGTCATCTGAGGAATGCATGTATGAAATATCAAGGCGTTGCATGAAAGGAAACAGATGTTATAAGAAATTTACCCCATGTTAAGTTTATAAATGTGCTAAGTTTGTGACCTTGACCTTGGGGTAAGGGTTGGGTGGTGGGTCATGGATTTGCTACTGCATGATAGAGGGTCATCTGAGGAATGCATGTATGAAATAACAAGGTGTTCCATAAAAGGAAACAGAAGTTATAAGACATTTACCCAATGTTAAGTTTGTGGACGACGCCGACGCCGGGGGTATGCCATAAGCTCTTATGCACTTCGTGCAGGCGAGCTAAAAATGGTGGCATTTTATATTTGCCATGATCTTCGAATAAAAGAAAGTCAATAATTGTATTTTATATGTTATATTTGTGACTGTCACTGGAGAAATGGGCTTGTGGAGTTTACAACCAGTGCATTCAAAAGCTTAACACTCGGATGAATATCTAAAAATTTCTGTTTTCTTTCACATAACTGCTTCATATTTCACACATGCATCCCGCGGATGGTCCTCTATCATGCTGTCGAAAATCCATGATCCTCCAACCTTTTGTGTTTTCAAATGTGCCATTGTTTTCTATCGCTGCCAGTGGGGATATTTGTGTACCACCAGGTCAAATTTCTAGTTTTACAATACATCAATTGATTTCCATTTCTTACATCAATAATTGAAATGAACTAGAAAATGTGTTGAAAGAACACGGATGCCCCACATATCGCTTTGTTAATAAACGAGGCAAAATTCCAAGTCCAAAAGGGGAGATAATCCATGACCTTCGGGAAGCTATAGCTATTTACAAGGTTTACAAGTTACAAGGCAAAATTGCCAAATTCTAAGTCGAAAAAGGGGGAGATAATCCAAGACCCGGGGTTCGAATAAAAAAATCGAAATAAACTTTGCACATCTAATCATAATAAGGAAGCTACATATCAAGTGTCAGATGTGCAGCTATTAGAGTTTAAAAGTTTTACGACTTACAAGACAAAATTACCAAATTCTAAGTCGAAAAGGGGAAGATAATCCATGACTGGGGGTCAAATTAAAAATCTAAATAAACTTGGCACATCTACTCATCATAAGGAAGCTACATACCAAGTTTCAGGTCTGTAGCTATTACGGTTTTAAAGCTTTACGAGTCACAAGGTTGGTGATGGATGGACGGAAGCACATGCCAACGATATGGAGGAAGGGACCATTTTCATTGTTCTAGAACAATAGAAATGGCCCCTTGTTATGAATAGAATATGGGGCCACACGGAATAAATCAAAGGATTCTTTTGTGTTAGGCTCCTCCCAATGGCCACTTCCTCCCGTTTAGTTGCCAGGACGGACGGATGGGATGGATGGATGGACAAGGATAACACTAAATGCTAACCACTATCGTGGTGGGGCATAAAAGCTAAATCATATCTAAACTGAAGTAGGTATGTTGTTTTGAAAATTAACATAAGTGCCTCGTATGATCCGGCACTACCTGAACAACATTATTCAAACGGTTTGCCTTATACTGATTTCAGCGATTTATCAACATTTTTAGAGCGTTTTCACTCCACATTTTGAAAGTCGATGAGTATTTTCAAATTATTTCGTAAATAGATACTGTAAACCAACTAATATTCGAACACAAGATACCTTCGCGTTCTTTGCGATGGATTGAAAATAATTCCACATGACCTAACATAAGAGATTGCTAATTAATAGATGGCAGCTAGCTAGGCCTCTTTTTAAACATATTTACCTTTCCATTATATAGGTCGGTGTCATTTGGTGACATTAGTTAATCCTGGTTGTTTTGGATGAACTATATTGATATGTCTGTGTCGTGTATTCCAGTAGACATAATATAATTCTATAATCTATGAACAGTTTGAAAACTCGTACAAAATAGCTTCAGCATAAATTTACAACACAAGTATCTTTTATTGTTTAACTGACTCTTGATTGGTCTAAAGTGACACGCATGTGACAAGTCAGCTTGTTATGTTGTCGAGTTCAAAGAGATGCCGCGGTTAAGTGTTAATTCCATGCCGTGGGTACTTAGTCAGCTCGACGGCTGACGTACGCCATTCGCGCATACGGTCCGATTCAGAAAACACAAGCCGCTTAGTAAGCCGTGTCGGCTTACTCAGCGGCTTGTGTGTTATGAATCGGACCGCTATCCTGACAAATCATAGCTTATTGCATCAGCGGGAAGTCTAGAAGAACAATTTGCGGAGTCTTACCATGGTTTACAATGTTCGACATTCACTTAACAAAATATTTATTAATACGTCAGTGGACAATGCGAATAAGTACTAGGCCATTCATATACCCATGGTGAACATATCTCGCATACAATTGTTGTTGATTTACTTACCCCCCTCTGCGGTGATTGACACAACGAGGTCAGCCCAATGTAATGTGTATACCGTTTCGTTCGCCGACAAAGACAAAATTGATTCAGCAGTTCTGTTTTCGGACATAAACGTGCAGCGAAAACATATTATTTCCAAAATTTATAAAGTGGTCACGAAAGTTAATAGCGCACGTCGTCATACCGCAAATGATAATCGTCGCGAATATGGCCATGTACGAAAATCGCGAAAATTAGTAGCCGCGAAATTTAGATGGTTTACAGTACACAACTACGCCTTATCTGGAGTTCTGCATATGGTAGGTGGCAACGCTTGAACAGGTCTATAAATAGGATGCCCATCATGTGACACAGTTACCGTAATAACCCTAAATATTTGGACATCATTTATTTGGGGAAACAAAAATATATGGTTTCCCCAAGACAGTGAGCGTGCCAATATTTAGGGTTGGTATGGCAGTAGTGCTCTAATCACAATAACATTGTATTTAGATATAATTTGTTTTGGGAAACCCATATTTAATAGGGGTTTCCCAAGCAAATTGTGTCCGAATATTTAGGGCTGGTATGACAGTAGTGGTCTAATCACAATAACATTGTGTTTGGATATAATTTAATAGGGGTTTCACAAAGCAAATATTTAGGGCTAATACAGTACTCACAAGGCCCAGTAGGCATTTCTGCGGCAGTAGCAAACCAACAAGGCCGACTGCCATGATCAGCAGCAAACAGCAGCCAGCCCCGATCATCATAATCGAGTCCACCTGGTACATCTTGTAGCCAATCAAGCCCGCCAGCTGCTTGCTGCCATAGTCCGTCTCGTGCGTCAGGATTCCGATTATCACAATCGCTACGGCCCCAACCTGCGGATCGATTTATCAATCAAACATGTTTGCGACCAGTGAAGATCCAGATCAGCCTGTGCGTCCGCACAGTCTGATCAGGATCTCCACTGTTCGCCAGTGACTGGAGAAATGGAGATCATTGTATTAGTGACCAGTGTAGCTCCTGATGAAATAGAACAGTGATGTAGCGTGTGGTGTGAGAATGATCTACATTACTTGTTAGAAGCATAAGCTTCAGATGGAATGGTGAACAGTGCAGATATACACTTGCCATTTCTCCAGTCACAGCCACAAAGTTTTACATCCATTTATCAGGTAACTGAATTGATTGATTAGGGTTTTATCTGTGATCAACAACGAGGACATATATGGACAGGAATTAATGTACCTCACTTATATTGGGGAGATTGATTGACTGGAGTTTTATGTCAGTTCAACTGCATGGTCATATATGTGTACAAAATGGAATTCACCATGCAGTATCGGGGGAAGATATTATAAGTTATAATAAGGCAATCGCCCGCAAGTATCTCGCCCGCAAAGGTCAAGGTCACTTGAATGACACTGGGTGGATGGCCATCAATCTGAGGAAGCTATTAATGAAGCTTGGTAAAGTTCCGACCAACGTATCTGTAGACGATTTCACCAACATTGCAAAGTAATCATTTAATTTTCCTGAAATGCATTATTTCATGTACATGTAGAACTAATGACAAATGTAATAAATTCAGTATAATAAAAATTAATAAATTTATCCTAAAATTGAAAATTTCTCCCTCAAAGTATACTTTGCTAGAAAAGTATACTTTGCAATGTTGGTGAAATAGGCTACAGGAGTTACATGTATGCCACATTTTGGACATATGTCCAGAATTGCTGAAGCTGACGACGTCAACACACCTGACACGGGAATTGTGGGTGAGATGAAAAATTTCAGCACTGAATGACAATGTCCTGATCTAGTATCGGTCATTTTACTATGCCGGATCACTTAACCAAGTAAGATTGAATGTCACAAATCCATAACCCTTTAAACACTATATATACAGACCCATATAGTGGTATTGGTAAACAGTGTAGACCCAGATGAGCATCAGGATCTGCATTTTTTGCAAGTAATTTTCATATTTCTGGGAGCAAACACCCCCTTTTCATAAATGGATGAGTCTAACAAGAGTACCGTAGGTTCCAAAATACGCCTGTCGAATATGGGCCAGACAGCGAAGATGCAGAAATGTGAAGCTGTCGATCACCAATTTAAGGCAAGAAACCATAATGAGAATTTGAAAATGTATAACATTATTTCTTCCTCTTGTGATAAACTGGTATACTAATTTTGGTAGAGGTGTGTATGTAGAAATTATATACAATTGCATACAGAAATGTAGAAAAAATGGCTAAGTTAAAAAGTCTATATTTTTGTTAAAAAAATAATTTTCGGCATAAAAGCACCAAGATGCATATGTACTACATGTATATGTGTAGACGGCGTGTGTCAAGTTTCAGATTGATTTACTCAAAGGTTTTAGATGAGTAGTGTACACAAATGCTGTACCCTATATATATATATATATGTAGAATTGCATACAAACATGTAGAAAAAATAGCTAACTTAAAAAAGGTTAGAGGATTCCAAATTGCGCGAAATCGCCCAGGGGGTAGTCCGGTATAAAAACATAGTGCGGCCGTTTTGAGGTCACAGACACAGTTTGCTAGCAAATATTGATCCATTACTACCCAATTTCACTTGAGGAACAATTTGAGATGTTTTAACAACAGTTTTCAGCATATGTGTAGCATTTAAAAAAAAACACACTGAACCGGTTGGTCACGTGATGTAAACAGAGTTTCCCTGGCCAAAAAATGTAAACACTATTGAGGGATATGACGAGGTTGGATTTTTCTTTCTTAGGAGTAAGTAAACCTATTGTTTAATTCATTCAGAACCAGTATATACAGACTGGCTGCAGATCATGTACAAGTACTAGGTCCCACAGCATCCATATGAATAGTTAAAAGTAGGAGAGACTGGCCTTATTGGATGGCATTCGGTTAAATTCTATAGTAAAATCATTTATGTAAATTCTTTGATTTAACGACGGCACTGGCTCGATGACTAGCTTGCATGTCGGGACCGACTATTTAAGTCCCCATCCGAAGTTGTCTTGCCCAAGCACACGACGAATCGGCTTTTCAGAGCAGGTCGAGTGAATCGAAACCGGGGTCTCCTGATCCGCAGTTCGATGCTCTACCTACTGAGCTAATCCGGCCACCCATTTGGTGTGGTCTAACCTATAAGGTGGGCCTAGGCCCTAAGTGACATATGTTTTTTTGTAGAATTTGCAGTTGGAAGTTTATGTTTCTTGTAGCTATGTGTATCAAGCAAACAAATTTTGTTCTTTTCGTATCGCAGACGGACAATTATCGCCTTAAACATCTTCTAAATTATTGATTTCTCAGCTTTATTTGTCAAATATAATATCCCAGTGTATGTAAATTACCTGTAGGTGATTGGGCTTGGATTGTGACAGTAATATACACCAAAACAGCCATTATAGTGTGTTTTTTGGTTGATATTGGCTTCAATTAAGAAGTTCGGGAAAAGTGGCACGACATCATGACGCTGTTCCAAAATTTGTCAAAATTAGGCGTAAGTGTATTGTTTTCGCATATCGGTATAGTACCAATACACTAGTTTCTCCTTTCCTCCTGTGTCATAAGGCAAATTTATTGACTGACCGTTCCAAGCAAGTACCCTTTTGTCTGTCGACCATTCCAGAGTGGCATACATGTTGGTATAGTTTGAGTGATGAGTCTTTATTATATGTAGAATGGTTAGCTATAACACTATTTAGGGTAATGTTATGTGATTTTATGCTTTTAATCCATTATCTATTAAAATGCTCCATAGTTCTGTATATAGTAGCTCAATATAAGGCGAAATGTGGACAGTCACATGGTGGAGTTGCACAGCTGCAGCTGCTGTGTGACAACCATTTGAGATATTTGCTCCAAACTTGGTACTGTATAAAGGAATAGAGCCGTAGCATGTATTTTCGAATAGTGAACATTGTAGAATGATTTGTAGTGAGACTGGTACACTTATAAAACATAATATGTACCATTTTTTGAAAAATATCATGTTGTGACAACTGGATTGGTCGATTAATCAACATATGACAGCTAGTCCATTCCAGATACATACTTATGGTTGAAAGGGTCCAGGAAGGCATAATATTAAGATACATGTATCCCCCATCCTCCTGCACTGTACACATTGATCGAATACACACTGACTACTGACAAAATGTTGTATCAGGTCACTGAAGCACTCTTTGAGGGTCAATCAAATATTCATATTTCATTCATGGAATTATGTCGCATGACATCACCGAATGATGCGCAGTGTTTTGTATGTTTGCTCATTCTGCTGCTTAACCCATTAAAGACAGGATACAACTAGAAATGGACGCTTGTCGACAAGCGCATGAGTATCCCCCTCCCCAGATACACAAGTAGTTTGAAACTAGAAATGTGGCCTATCGGCACATGAATGCCCCCGCTGGCAGCCAAAGAAAACGAGGCATATTTGATTATAAGCCATTTACCCGAGTGTTAAGGTTTCGAACGCACTAAGTCTGTGACCTTGACCCTGGGCTTAGCGGGAGCGGGACGAATGTGGATTTGTCACAGGGCAGTAGAGGACCATTGGAGCAATGCGTGTGTGAAATGTGTGAAGCAGATCCGAACCAGGAAACAGAAATTATAAGCCATTTACCCGAGCGTTAAGGTTTCGAACGCACCAAGTATGTGACCTTGACCCTGGGCTTAGTGCGGGCGGGACAAATGTGGATTTGTCACAAGGTGACAGGACCATTGGAGCAATGCGTGTGTGAAATGTGAAGCAGATCCAAGCAAGGAAACACAAATTAGAAGACCTTGACCCTGGGCTTAGCGGGGCGGGACGAATGTGGATTTGTCACAGGGCGGTAGAGGACCATTGGAGCAATGCGTGTGTGCAATGTGAAGCAGATCCAAGCAAGGAAACAGAAATTATAAGCCATTTACCCAGCGTTAAGGTTTCGAACGCACCAAGTCTGTGACCTTGACCCTGGGCTTAGCGGGGGCGGGACGAATGTGGATTTGTCACAGGGCGGTAGAGGACCATTGGAGCAATGCGAGTGTGCAATGTGAAGCAGATCCGAGTAAGGAAACAGAAATTATAAGCCATTTACCCAGTGTTAAGGTTTCGAACGCACCAAGTCTGTGACCTTGACCCTGGGCTTAGCGGGGGCGGGACGAATGTGGATTTGTCACAGGGCGGGTAGAGGACCATTGGACAATGCGAGTGTGCATGTGGAAGCATCCAGTAAGGAAACAGTTATAAGCCATTTACCCAGTGTTAAGGTTTCAACCACCAAGTCTGACCTTGACCCTGCTTAGCGGGCGGGACGAATGTGGATTTGTCACATGGGGGCTAGAGGACCATGGAGCAATGAAATTATGAAGGCAATGTTTGAAGCAGATCCGAGCAAGAAACATTAAGGCATTTACCCAGCGTTAAGGTTACGTACGTACGTACGGACGTACGTACGTTACGTACGTACGGACGCCGGTAACACTATATGCCCCCCTCACCATTCGGTGGCGGGGGCATAATAAGCCATTTACTCGAGCGTTAAGGTTTCGAACGCACCAAGTATGTGACCTTGACCCTGGGCTTAGCGGGGGCGGGACGAATGTGGATTTGTCACAGAGCGGTAGAGGACCATTGGAGCAATGCATGTGTGAAATGTGAAGCAGATCTGAGAAAGGAAACAGAAATTATAAGCCATTTACCCGAGCGTTAAGGTTTTGAACGCACCAAGTCTGTGACCTTGACCCTGGGCTTAGTGGGGGCGGGATGAATGTGGATTTGTCACAGGGTGGTAGAGGACCATTGGAGCAAAGCGTGTGTGAAATGAGAAGCAGATCCGAACAAGGAAACAGAAATTATAAGCCATTTACCCGAGCGTTAAGGTTTCGAACGCACCAAGTCTGTGACCTTGACCCTGGGCTTAGCGGGGGCGGGACGAATGTGGATTTGTCAGAGCCGTAGAGGACCATTGGAGCAATGCGTGTGTGAAATGTGAAGCAGATCCGAGCAAGGAAACAGAAATTATAAGCCATTTACCCGAGCGTTAAGGTTTTGAACGCACCAAGTCTGTGACCTTGACCCTGGGCTTAGCGGGGGCGGGACGAATGTGTATTTGTGACAGGGCGGTAGAGGACCATTGGAGCAATGCGTGTGTGAAATGTGAAGCAGATCCGAGCAAGGAAACAGAAATTATAAGCCATTTACCCGAGCGTTAAGGTATCGAAAGCACCAAGTCTGTGACCTGACCTGGGCTTAGCGGGGTGGGGGCGAGACGAATGTGGGATTTGTCACAGGGCGGTAGAGGACCATTGGAGCAATGCGTGTGTGAAATGTGAAGCAGATCCGAGCAAGGAAACAGAAATTATAAGCCATTTACCCGAGCGTTAAGGTATCGAAAGCACCAAGTCTGTGATCTTGACCCTGGGCTTAGCGGGGGCGGGACGAATGTGGATTTGTCACAGGGCGGTAGAGGACCATTGGAGCAATGCGTGTGTGCAATGTGAAGCAGATCCGAGCAAGGAAACAGAAATTATAAGGCATTTACCCAGCGTTAAGGTTTCGTACTTACGGATGCCGGTAACACTATATGCCCCCCTCACCATTCGGTGGCGGGGGCATAAAAAGGGTGTTCGAGTTATGCTCCGGAGACAAAATCAGTGACGGAAAAAACAAAGGGAGATAACTAAAAAATTAGTGATGCAAGAGTTGTCATTCTTGCATGACACACCTTTAGGGTTGTGGTCTATGCATGTGTGAAGTTTCATGAACATATTCCAAAGGGTGTTCGAGTTATGCTCCAGACACGAAATCAGTGCACGAAACAACAAAGGGAGATAAGTAAGAAATTAACGACGCAAGAGTTGTCATTCTTACGTGCGACACACCTTTGGGTCATCTTCTATGCATGTGTGAAGTTTAATAAACTAGAAAATGTGTTCATAGAACACGGATGTCCCACATATCGCTTTGATAATAAATGAGGCCAAATTCCAAGTCAAAATTTTCTTTTACCTGAGCGTTAAAGTTTTTGAAGCACCAAGTATGTGACCTTGACCCTGGGCTTGGCGGGGGCAGGACGAATGTGGATTTGGCACAGGGCGGTAGAGGACCATTAGAGCAATGCATATATGAAATATGAAGCTGATCAGTGAAAGAAAACAGAAATTATAAGATATTTACCTGAGCGTTAAAGTTTTTGAAGCACTAAGTATGTGATGTTAACCCTGGGCTTGGCGGGGGCGGGACGAACGTGGATTTGGCACAGGGCGGTAGAGGACCATTAGAGCAACGCGTATATGAAATATGAAGTTGATCCGTGAATGGAAAGAAAAATTATAAGATATTTACCTGAGCGTTAAAGTTCTTGAAGCACTAAGTATGTGACCTTGACCCTGGGATTGGCAGGGGCAGGACGAACGTGGATTTGGCACAGGGCGGTAGAGGACCATTAGAGCAATGCGTATATGAAATATGAAGATCATCCATGAAAGAAAACAGAAATTATAAGATATTTACCCAAGCGTTAAAGTTTTTGAAGCACTAAGTATGTGACCTTGACCCTGGGCTTGGCGGAGGCAGGACGAACGTGGATTTGGCACAGGGCGGTAGAGGACCATTAGAGCAACGCGTATATGAAATATGAAGTTGATCCGTGTATGGAAAGAAAAATTATAAGATATTTACCTGAGCGTTAAAAGTTTTTGAAGCACCAAGTATGTGACCTTGACCCTGGGCTTGGCGGGGGCAGGACGAATGTGGATTTGGCACAGGGCGGTAGAGGACCATTAGAGCAATGCGTATATGAAATATGAAGCTGATCCGTGAAAGAAAACAGAAATTATAAGATATTTACCCCGAGCGCTAAAATTTTTGAAGCACCAAGTATGTAACCTTGACCCTGGGCTTGGCGGGGGCAGGACGAACGTGGATTTGGCACAGGGCGGTAGAGGACCATTAGAGCAATGTGTATATGAAATATGAAGCTGATCCGTGAAAGAAAACAGAAATTATAAGATATTAACCCAAGCGTTAAAGTTTTTGAAGCACCAAGTATGTGACCTTGACCCTGGGCTTGGCGGGGGCAGGACAAATGATGTGGATTTGGCACAGGACAGTAGAGGACCAATAGAGCAATGTGTATATGAAGTATGAAGCTGATCCGTGGAAGGAAACAGAAATTATAAGATATTTACCCGAGCGTTAAAGTTTTTGATAAGCACCAAGTATGTACCTTGATCCCTGGGCTTGGCGCAGGACGAACGTGGATTTGGCACAGGGCGGTAGAGGACCATTAGAGCAATGTGTATATGAAATATGAAGTTGATCCGTGAATGGAAAGAAAAATTATAAGATATTTACCTGAGCATTAAAGTTTTTGAAGCACCAAGTATGTGACCTTGACCCTGGGCTTGGCGGGGGCAGGACGAACGTGGATTTGGCACAGGGCGGTAGAGGACCATTAGAGCAATGCATATATGAAATATGAAGATGATCCATGAAAGAAAACAGAAAGTATAAGATATTTACCCGAGCGTTAAAGTTTTTGAAGCACTAAGTATGTGACCTTGACCCTGGGCTTGGCGGGGGCAGGACGAACGTGGATTTGGCACAGGGCGGTAGAGGACCATTAGAGCAACGCGTATATGAAATATGAAGTTGATCCGTGAATGGAAAGAAAAACTAGAAAAAGTCGATGGCGCGCCATCGCAATATACCCACTTTCCCCAAATGCTAAGTCCGAAAGGGGGAAGTAATCCATGATGGAGGGTCGGATAAAAAATCCGAATTCACTTTGCGCATGTGCACATGATAACGAAGCTACATAGCAAATATGAGGCGCGTAGGTATGAAGGTGAAAAAGTTTTTCGAGTTACAAGGAAAAAATGGGAAATTCTGAGTCGGAAAGGGGGAGGTAATCGATGATGGAGGGTCGGATCAAAAATGGGAATTCACTTTGCGCATCTGCACATAACGAAGGTACATACTAAATATCTAGGTATGAAGCGTTTTTCGAGTACAAGGATGGAAATTTGATTCCGGGGGGATAATCCAATGTGAAAAAGTTTTTCGAAAAAATCCAAATTACTCGCATTACAATGGAAAAAATAACGAAGCACATACCAAATATCACGGGTAGAAGGTGATTCGAGTTAAACGAGGATGGGAAATTCTGAGTCCGAAAGGGGGAGAATCCATGAGGAGGGTCGGATCAAAAATCCAAATTCACTTTGCGCATCTGCACATGATAACGAAGGTACATACCAAATATCAGGCGCGTAGTGGTAGTGAGGTGAAAAAGTCGAGATAGGGACGTGACAAGGACGTGACGACGGACGGACGGACGTACGTACGTACGGACGGACGGGACACCCGTGACGAAAACAATATACCCGTTTTTTTTTACAAAAAAAGTGGGTATAATTATAAGATATTTACCTGAGCGTTAAAGTTTTTGAAGCACCAAGTATGTGACCTTGACCCTGGGATTGGCGGGGCAAGGACGAACGTGGATTTGGCACAGGGCGGTAGAGGACCATTAGAGCAATGGCATATATGAAATATGAAGATGATCCATGAAAGAAAACAGAAAGTATAAGATATTTACCCGAGCGTTAAAGTTTTTGAAGCACCAAGTATGTAACCTTGACCCTGGGCTTGGCGGGGGCAGGACGAACGTGGATTTGGCACAGGGCGGTAGAGGACCATTAGAGCAATGTGTATATGAAATATGAAGCTGATCCGTGAAAGAAAACAGAAAATTATAAGATATTAATCCGAGCGTTAAGTTTTTTGTTTTTTTTTTTTCAAGCACCAAGTATGTGACCTTGACCCTGGCTTGGCGGGGGGCAGGACGAACGTGGATTTGGAACAGGGAGGGCGGTTAGTGAACCATCAGAGCAATGTGTATATGAAATATGAAGCAGATCGATCGAAGGATGAAGAAATTATAAGACATTCACCCGAGTGTTAAAGTTTTGTGACGGACGGACGGACGGGAGGACGGGACACACGTTCCTACGAATGAATACTTGTTGGGTTTTTACTGTATAAAAATACCCAACAAGAGTACCCAACACTATCCTAACCCTACCCAATAAGATCCCCGTACGCTTACAACAAGTTTGTTTGTTTGTTTATTGGTGTTTAACGGCCTATCAACAGCTAAGGTCATGTAAGGCCGGGCAAACGGGTTCGATCCCGTTTTAACCTGTTGCATTGGGGGGAAAATTCCAAAATCAGAACTGAATATTTACATCGAGAAACAATATATTCAGCCCTGAAATTAGAATAACCTGACCTGGTGGCAGGTCCATACCACACCAAAGTCACTTGGCCCCTTCCCCTAAAATAGGATTACGAACAATCGTAATACTCACATAAGGGGTATAACCAGATTCAACTGTCACATACAAAATGCCAAAGACGTATGTGAGAGCCAAACCAGGTCTCCAGTCGGAACTCCGGTAAGGATGAACCCCGATCGTTAAATTACCCATCACGTGCTCCCACCTGCCACCCACGCTTACAACAAGTACCCATTCGTGTGTGCGGACGGACGGACGGACGGACAAGGGTAACACTAAATGCCCCCTCCACTATCGTGGTGGGGCATAAAAATATTCCAACGGGTGTTCGAGTTATGCTCTGGATACGAAATCAGAGCATGAACCAACAAAGGGAGATAAGTAAACAAGAATTCCGCGGAATCAAATGCCTCGCCTTATCCCGCCTTGACCTCGAGCCTGGGCCCGAAAGCAATTTTCACTGGCCCGAACATATTATACAATTATTGACTAGTGAGCCATGGAATATCAGATTATATTCTATGGCTCACTAGTCAATAATTGTTTTATTATTTGATAATAGTCTGTATATAGCACTTACAACCTTATGCTACTAGACAAAAATTTAAAAATAATTTGAAAAAAAAAATGAAAAAAAAAATGGAAAAAAAAGTTTAAAAATTAAAAATAACTAGAAAATGTATTCATAGAACACGGATGCCCCACATATCGCTTTGATAATAAATGAGGCTAAATTCCAAGTGAATTTTTTTTTTTTTTTTACCTGAGCGTTAAAGTTTTTGAAGCACCAAGTATGTGACCTTGACCCTGGGCTTGGCGGGGGCAGGACAAACGTGCATTTGGCACAGGACAGTAGAGGACCATTAGAGCAATGCGTATATGAAGTATGAAGCTGATCCGTGAAAGAAAAGAGAAATTATAAGATATTTACCCGAGCGTTAAAGTTTTTGAAGCACTCAGTACGTGACCTTGACCCTGGGCTTGGTGGGGGCAGGTCGAACGTGGATTTGGCACAGGACAGTAGAGGACCATTAGAGCAATGCGTAAATGAAGTATGAAGCCGATCCGTGAAAGGGAACAGAAATTATAAGATATTTACCTGAGCGTTAAAGTTTTTGAAGCACCAAGTATGTGACCTTGACCCTGGGCTTGGCGGGGGCAGGACGAACGTGGATTTGGCACAGGGCGGTAGAGGACCATTAGAGCAATGCGTATATGAAGTATGAAGCTGATCCGTGAAAGAAAACAGAAATTATACGCCCATTGTTGACCCCAGGGTCACCATTTTCACAACTTTAAAAGAGCATTGTACATCGATAATTCCTACCAAGTTTCGTCGAAATCCGCCCAGTGGTTCATGAGAAAAAGATTTGTTTAAGAATTTGTGCTATGTTTAGACGGCGGCCATCTTGGATTAGCGATGACCTCCATTTTAACAAATCTGAAAAAGCTTCACCCATGGACCATAACTGTGAAGTTTGGCTACCATGGGCCAAGCGGTTCAAGTGAAGAAGAATTTTTAAATCTCTAATAAAAGAATGACCTTTTGACCTTCGGCGGCCATTTTGGATGACATAACCATCAGATTTCGACAAAAAATTCACCAGAGTGATCGCCTTATTGATACCTTCGATTTGATATATAACATGATCATATTCGGTCACAAATAAAATTTGACCCCAATTTGACCCCACGGGCCACATTTTTTACTCCGGGGTCACCATTTTAACAACTTTGAAAGAGCATTGTACATTGATCATTCCTACCAAGTTTCGTCGAAATCCGGCTGGCGGTTCATGAGAAGAAGATTTTTTAAGAATTTATGCTATTTTTAGACGGCGGCCATCTTGGATTAGCGATGACCTCCATTTTAACAAATCTGAAAAAGCTTCACCCATGGACCATAACTTTTAAGTTTGGCTACCATGGGCCAAGCGGTTCATGTGAAGAAGAATTTTGAAATCTCTAATAAAAGAACGACCTTTTAACCTCTCGGCGGCCATCTTGGATGACATAACCATCAAATTTCGACAAAAAATGCACCAGAGTGATCGCCTCTTTGATACCTTCAATTCGATATATGACTTGACCATATTCAGTCAAAAATAAAATTTGACCCCAATTTGACCCCAGGGGCCACGCCCATTTTTGACCCCGGGATCACCATTTTAACAAATTTGAAAGAGCATTGTACATTGATCATTCCTACCAAGTTTCGTCGAAATCCGGCTCGCGGTTCATGAGAAGAAGATTTTTTAAGAATTTATGCTATTTTTAGACGGCGGCCATCTTTGATTAGCGATGACCTCCATTTTAACAAATCTGAAAAGGCTTCACCCATGGACCATAACTTTTAAGTTTGGCTACCATGGGCCAAGCGATTCATGTGAAGAAGAATTTTTAAATCTCTAATAAAAGAACGACCTTTTGACCTTTCGGCGGCCATCTTGGATGACATAACCATCAAATTTCGACAAAAAATGCACCAGAGTGATCGCCTCTTTGATACCTTCAATTCGATATATGACTTGACCATATTCGGTCAAAAATAAAATTTGACCCCAATTTGACCCCACGGGCCACGCCCAGTTTTGACCCCAGGGTCACCATTTTAACAACTTTGAAAGAGCATTGTACATCGATCATTCCTACCAAGTTTTGTCGAAATCAGGTTGGCGGTTCTTGAGAAGAAGATTTTTGAAGAATTTGTGCTATTTTTAGACGGCGGCCATCTTGGATTACGCAATGACGTCATTTTAACAATTTTGTAATCCCCCTACCTAAGGACCATGATCATGAAGTTTGGTGACTATAGGCCCAATGGTTACCGAGGAGAAGACGTTTGAAAATGTTCACGGACGACGACGGACACATTGCGGTAACAATAGCTCACATGAGCTTCGCCTCAGGTGAGTCTAAAAAGGGAGATAACTACAAAAAATTAGCTATGCAAGAGTTGTCATTCTTGTGCACGACACACCTTCGGTTCGTGGTCTAATTGAATGTGTGAAGTTTCATAAAAATATTCCAAAGGGTGGTCGAGTTATGGTCAATCAGTGCGCGAAACAAAAAGGGTGGGAGATAACAAAAATAAAAAATTAACTATGCAAGAGTTGTCATTCTTGTGCGCGACACACCTTCGGGTCGTGGTCTATGCACGTGTGAAGTTTCATGAAAATATTCCAAAGGGTGGTGGAGTTATGCTCCGGACACGAAATCAGTGCGAGAAACAAAAAAGGAAGAGAACTAAAAAATTAGCTATGCAAGAGTTGTCATTCTTGTGCGCGACACACCTTCGGGTCGTGGTCTATGCATGTGTGAAGTTTCATGAAAATATTCCAAAGGGTGTTCGAGTTATGCTCCGGACAAGAAGTGTCTGCGGCGGACGCGGACGCGTACGCGGACGCGGCCCGCTGTCAAATCCATAGTATCCCCCGACGGAGTCCGGGGGATACAATTATAGTACATGTAGTATGAAACTTTTTAGGGGGAAAAATCTATTTTCTTTATTTCATCTCAAAAGTATATGTTGTTACCGCTCATTTGAACCGTCTCGACGAGACGGTTAAAATGAGTGGTAACAACATATAACTTTATGGAGAAATAAACAAAATAATGAGATTTATTAAAATAAAAAGGATTGTATCCTTAGACTGAAATGGGTTAAACTGCTACCTGATAGCTTGAATACCAAGCTAGTGTATTTTCATATCAAGTTTATCAGACTCGGCTCAGCAACGGTGGGACTAAGAATTACTCAAAATTTAGCAAATCATACACGTTTTCTAGTCTTGACTGATAAACGTAAAATTAAACTAGACATTATGTTTTGTAAAACATGGATATGCCCCATGGCATACATGTATTGGACTCTAACTGGAGAACTTTTCTTCGACTTTTCAACATAAAATTTAAGGATGCACGGAACCAAGAGCGACGCAATATGCCCCCTTGCTATCACATAGGTGGCATAAAGATACTTGCATGTTACTCCTTGCATTCTCTATTCATTTCAATACATTTGGCATAACCTATTTTTATATTTTTCGTATTACTTGATGAAAGTTTATGTTTCACTGAGGGAAAAGGAGAGGCGGCATGATGGAGTCAGCGAACAGAACAACAGACAAGGCAATCCTGGCTAGTGTCTCACCACACAAAGGTCAAGATCACCAAGGTCAAGGTCAACACTGCATGGTTAGCCATTAATATCAGGAAGCTACATGTATTGTACACATCTGCACACAACAAGGAAGCCACATACCAAATATCAAGTCTTCAGCTATTACGGTTTAAATGTTTTACTTCATACAAGTCCAAAAGGGGGATATAATCCATGACCCAGGTCAAATTAAAAATCACTTTGCACATCTGAACACCATAAGGAAGCCACATACCAAATGTGAAGTCTCAGCTATTAAGGTATAAAATTGCGAAAAGTCCAAAAGGGCGAGATAATCCATAACCAGGCCTCAACAAATTCTTAATTTTCCACTCATCCAGATTGGATTTCAACTCATACATTCCTATATATTTTAAAGTTATGCTGCCCTGTCTCTTCAACTTATCACTCATCCAGATCGAAAATTCACTCGCCAATACGAGCAGACGAGAGGATTTGTCAAGGCCTGATAACTGGGGGTCAAATAAAAATTATTAATTAAATTTGTGCATCTGTCTGTAGCTCTTACGGTGTAATTAAGAGTTTTACTTCTTACAAGTAGCGTGACAGACAGATATACAAACAGAGAGATTCCCATGACAAAAAAAATACCCAAATCTCTACTTTCTCTCTCCAAAAAGTGAGTATAACTAGGAAATATTTTGTAAAACAAAATGCACCGCGATTGAGTATTCATGAATACAACAGCAATCATTGAGCGAGTGATTGGAGCAGAAATTATTTTCAGTTCGAAAAAGGGGAATAATTGCAGATGGATCTATGGGATATGAAAATATTTACGTTACGCCCTTCTGTACTTGATGGTTGGGATGTATACCGAGTAAGATGAGAAACAGCAAAAAACTGTAGAACTAGTTCGCCGGACAAAGAAAAGAACTATTTTCAAAGTCGAAAAAGGGGCATAACTGTGGATGGATTGGTGCAACAGCGTAACTTTTATGTTACAAACTTTTGCACTTGATTGTTGGGATGTACACCGAGTATGAAGGGAATCGACCAAAAACTGTAGAAGTAGTTTGCCGGACAATAAAAAACAATTATCTGCAGAGTCAAAAAAAGGGGCATAACTGCGGATGGATTGATGGGATAGTGAAAAGATTTATGTTACGCACTCCTGCACTTGATGGTTGGGATGTATTCCGAGTATGGAGAGAATCGGCCAAAAACTGTAGACGTAGTTCACCGGACGATGTAAAAACAAATAATTTCAGAGTCGAAAAAGGGGCATAACTGTGGATGGATTAGTGAGACAGTGGAATTTTTTACATTACGCACTCCTGCACTTGATGGTTGGGATGTATACTGAGTATGAAGAGAATCGGCCAAAAACTGTCGAGGTAGTTCGCCGGACAAGGAAAACTGTCTACTGACAGGCGACCAGACACAGACGGACACACACACGGACAGGGTAAACACTATATGTCACTGACAACTATCAGTGCGGTGGCATGATAAGGTACCTATTCTCAGGTGCAGGTTCACAATTGCATTGTCGGCCAATACAGGCATCGGAGCCAATATAGACTTACCACTATAAAAATCATGAGGGCAATAAGGATCATTCGGGCAATACGACTGCATTTGTCACCCTTCTGGCGGTCATTCAGCATACCCAGCTCGTCGATCTCTCGCGACCACATTATGTTGGCTGCATTAAACGTATGTTGGCTGCATTCAACGTCTGTATATCCCTGAAATAAAGTATAACAAATTTATGCTGGCTGCAGTAAATGACTGTATGCGACTGTAAAGTGATATATCACATTTTGTCATACCGCAGATAAGTTTCTCGGCTTTTGATTGGCTAGCTTGCCTGGTCATATATATTATATGACCTGCCAAGGCCGTCGGACATACAGGAATTGCGATTCCCCTCCGGCGCCTCGCGTCGAATGAAGACACATTTTACAAGCGTCTACCAATTGCGAATTGTATTCCTCACTAAACACAATAAAACCCCGAATTGATCAATAAAAGTAACAAATTGTACACTCAAAACCAGTCTTTATTGTTTATTTTTCCATAAATATTCTTCGCTCATCAAAATATGAGCGAAAAATGCCAAACTAATGTTATATTATCAGGCATTGACCTGAAAAACTGTCCCGTTTAGTGTTTTCAAATCTCAACACACTAGGCTTCGTGACACGGCTATATTTAGGTCATAAACTATGGGTTCCACGCACGAAACGCGGCGTAGCAATGACAGCGAATATTTGGGAACCAGTTGCATTCTTCTAGAGGCGCCAAAGGGACAGCAGATCGATAGAGCAGTGTAATATAAACTAGAAATGTGGCCTGTCGGCACACGAATGCCCCCGCTGGCAGCCAAAGAAAATGAGGCATATTTGATTATAAGCCATTTACCCGAGTGTTAAGGTTTCAAACGCTCTAAGTCTGTGACCTTGACCCTGGGCTTAGCGGGGGCGGGACGAATGTAGATTTGTCACAGGGCAGTAGAGGACCATTGGAGCAATGCGTGTGTGAAATGTGAAGCAGATCTGAACCAGGAAACAGAAATTATAAGCCATTTACCCGAGCGTTAAGGTTTCGAATGCACCAAGTATGTGACCTTGACCCTGGGCTTAGTGCGGGCGGGACAAATGTGGATTTGTCACAAAGTGACAGAGGACCATTGGAGCAATGCGTGTGTGAAATATGAAGCAGATCCGAGAAAGGAAACAGAAATTATAAGCCATTTACCCAGCGTTAAGGTTTCAAACGCACCAAGTCTGTGACCATGACCCTGGGCTTAGCGGGGGCGGGACGAATGTGGATTTGTCACAGGGCGGTAGAGGACCATTGGAGCAATGCGTGTGTGCAATGTGAAGCAGATCCGAGGAAGGACATAGAAATTATAAGCCATTTACCCAGAGTTAAGGTTTTGAACGCACCAAGTCTGTGACCTTGACCCTAGGCTTAGCGGGGGCGGGACGAATGTGGATTTGTCACAGGGCGGTAGAGGACCATTGGCGCAATGCGTGTGTGCAATGTGAAGCAGATCCGAGCATGGAAACAGAAATTATAAGGCATTTACCCAGCGTTAAGGTTTCGAACGCACCAAGTCTGTGATCTTGACCCTGGGCTTAGCGGGGGCGGCACAAATGTGAAGCAGATCCGAGCAAGGAAACAGAAATTATAAGGCATTTACCCAGCGTTAAGGTTTTGAACGCACCAAGTCTGTGACCTTGACCCTGGGTTTGGCGGGAGCGGCTCGAATGTGGATTTGTCACAGGGTGGCAGAGGACCATTGGAGCAATGCGTGTGTGAAATGTGAAGCAGATCTGAGCAAGGAAACAGAAATTATAAAGCATTTACCCAGCGTTAAGGTTTCGAACGCACCAAGTCTGTGACCTTGACCTGGGTTTGGCGGGGGGGCGGCACGAATGTGGATTTGTCACAGGTTGGCAGAGGACCATTGGAGCAATGCGTGTGTGAAATGTGAAGCAGATCCGAGCAAGGAAACAGAAATTATAATGCATTTAGCCAGCGTTAAGGTTTCGAATGCACCAAGTCTGTGACCTTGACCCTGGGTTTGGCGGGGGCGGCACAAATGTGGATTTGTCACAGGGTGGCAGAGGACCATTGGAGCAATGCGTGTGTGAAATGTGAAGCAGATCCGAGCAAGGAAACAGAAATTATAAGGCATTTACCCAGCGTTAAGGTTTCGAACGCACCAAGTCTGTGACCTTGACCATGAGTTTGGCGGGGGCGGCACAAATGTGGATTTGTCACAGGGTGACAGAGGACCATTGGAGCAATGCGTGTGTGAAATGTGAAGCAGATCCGAGCAAAGAAACAGAAATTATAAGGCATTTAGCCAGCGTTCAAGTTTCGAACGCACCAAGTCTGTGACCTTGACCCTGGGCTTAGCGGGGGTGGGACGAATGTGGATTTGTCACAGGGCGGGAGAGGACCATTGGAGCAATGCGTGTGTGAAATGTGAAGCAGATCCGAGCAAGGAAACAGAAATTATAAGCCATTTACCCAGCGTTAAGGTTTCTAACGCAGCAAGTCTGTGACCTTGACCCTGAGCTTAGAGGGGGCGGGACGAATGTGGATTTGTCACAGGGCGGTAGAGGACCATTGCAGCAATGCGTGTTTGCAATGTGAAGCAGATCCGAGGAAGGACATAGAAATTATAAGCCAACCCAGCGTTAATTTCAACTAAAGCATTTTACCAAAGACGGTTAAGTTTCGAACGCACCAAGTCTGTGACCTTGACCCTAGGCTTAGCGGGGGCGGGACGAATGTGGACTTGTCACAGGGCGGTAGAGGACCATTGGAGCAATGCGTGTGTGCAATGTGAAGCAGATCCGAGCAAGGAAACATAAATTATAAGGCATTTACCCAGCGTTAAGGTTTGCGAACGAACCAAGTCTGTGACCTTGACCCTGGGCTTAGCGGGGGCGGGACGAATGTGGATTTGTCACAGGGCATGAGAGGACCATTGCAGCAATGCGTGTGTGCAATGTGAAGTAGATCCGAGGAAGGAAACAGAAATTAAATTTAAAGCCATTTACCCAGCGTTGTTAAGGTTTCGTAACGCACCAAGTCTGTGACCTTGACCCTGGGCATAGCGGGGGCGGGATGAATGTGGATTTGTCACAGGGCGGTAGAGGACGCATTGGAGCAATGCGTGTGTGCAATGTGAAGCAGATCCGAGCAAGGAAACAGAAATTATAAGCCATTTACCCAGCGTTAAGGTTTCGAATGCACCAAGGCTGTGACCTTGACCCTGGGTTTAGCGGGGGCGGGACGAATGTGGATTTGTCACAGGGCAGTGAGGACCATTGGAGCAATGCAATGTGTGTGCAATGTGAAGCAGAATCCAAGCAAGGAAACAGAAATTATATAAGCCATTACCCAGCGTTAAGGTTTTCGAACGCACCAAGTCTGTGACCTTGACCCTGGGCTTAGCGGGGCGGGACGAATGTGGATTTGTCACAGGGCGGTAGAGGACCATTGGAGCAATGCGTGTGTGCAATGTGAAGCAGATCCGAGCAAGGAAACAGAAATTATAAGCCATTTACCCAGCGTTAAGGTTAAGGTTTCGAACGCACCAATGTCTGTGACCTTGACCCTGGGCTTAGCGGGGGCGGGGACAAAGTGGGACTTGTCACAGGGCGGTAGAGGACCATTGGAGCAATGCGTGTGTGCAATGTGAAGCAGATCCGAGCAAGGAAACATAAATTATAAGGCATTTACCCAGCGTTAAGGTTTCGAACGCACCAAGTCTGTGACCTTGACCCTGGGCTTAGCGGGGGCGGGACGAATGTGGATTTGTCACAGGGCGTGAGAAGGACCATTGCAGCAATGCGATGTGTGCAATTGTGAAGTAGATCCGAGGAAGGAAACAGAAATTATAAGCCATTTACCCAGCGTTAAGGTTTCGAACACACCAAGTCTGTGACTTGACCCTGGGCTTAGCGGGGGCGGGATGAATGTGATTTGTCACAGGGCGGTAGAGGACCATTGGAGCAATGCGTGTGTGCAATGTGAAGCAGATCAGAGCAAGGAAACAGAAATTATAAGCCATTTACCCAGCGTTAAGGTTTCGAATGCACCAAGTCTGTGACCTTGGCCCTGGGCTTAGCGGGGGCGGGACGAATGTGGATTTGTCACAGGGCAGTAGAGGACCATTGGAGCATCGCGTAGTAGTGCAATTTGAAGCTAGATCCAAGCAAGGAAACAGAATTATAAGCCATTTACCCAGACGTTAAGGTTTTGAACGCACCAAGTCTGTGACCTTGACCCTGGGCTTAGCGGGGGCGGGACGAATGTGGATTTGTCACAGGGCATGAGAGGACCATTGGAGCATTGCGTGTGTGCAATGTGAAGCAGATCCAAGCAAGGAAACAGAAATTATAAGCCATTTTACCCAGCGTTAAGGTTTCGAACGCACCAAGTCTGTGACCTTGACCCTGGGCTTAGCGGGGGCGGGACGAATGTGGATTTGTCACAGGGCGGTAGAGGACCATTGGAGCAATGCGTGTGTGCAATGTGAAGCAGATCCGAGCAAGGAAACAGAAATTATAAGCCATTTACCCAGCGTTAAGGTTTCGAACACACCAAGTCTGTGACCATTGTACCCTGGGCTTATACGGGGGCGGGACGAATGTGGATTTGTCACAGGGCGTGAGAGGACCATTGCAGCAATGCGTGTGTGCAATGTGAAGTAGATCCGAGGAAGGAAACAGAAATTATAAGCCATTTACCCAGCGTTAAGGTTTCGAACGCACCAAGTCTGTGACCTTGACCCTGGCTTAGCGGGGGGCGGGATGAATGTGGATGATTTGTCACAGGGCGGTAGAGGACCATTGGAGCAATGCGTGTGTGCAATGTGAAGCAGATCCGAGCAAGGAAACAGAAATTATAAGCCATTTACCCAGCGTTAAGGTTTCGAATGCACCAAGTCTGTGACCTTGACCCTGGGCTTAGTGGGGGCGGGACAAATGTGGATTTGTCACAGGGCAGTAGAGGACCATTGGAGCATTGCGTGTGTGCAATGTGAAGCAGATCCAAGCAAGGAAACAGAAATTATAAGCCATTTACCCAGCGTTAAGGTTTCGAACGCACCAAATCTGTGACCTTGACCCTGGGCTTAGCGGGGCGGGACGAATGTGGATTTGTCACAGGGCAGTAGAAGGACCATTGGAGCATTGCGTGTGTGCATGTGAAGCAGATCCAAGCAAGGAAACAGAATATAAGCCATTTACCCAGCGTTAAGGTTTCGAACGCACCAAGTCTGTGACCTTGACCCTGGGCTTAGCGGGGGCGGACGAATGTGGATTGTCACAGACAGGGCGGTAGAGGACCATTGGAGCAATGCGTGTGTGCAATGTGAAGCAGATCCGAGCAAGGAAACAGAAATTATAAGCCATTTACCCAGCGTTAAGGTTTCGAACGCACCAAGTCTGTGACCTTGACCCTGGGCTTAGCGGGGGCGGGACGAATGTGGATTTGTCACAGGGCGGTAGAGGACCATTGGAGCAATGCGTGTGTGCAATGTGAAGCAGATGCGAGCAAGGAAACAGAAATTATAAGGCATTTACCCAGCGTTAAGGTTTCGTACGTACGTTACGTACGTACGGACGCCGGTAACACTATATGCCCCCCCCACCATTCGGTGGCGGGGGCATAATTAAATTACACGAAATAAACAAGAGCTGGAGGAGAACAGCATAGCGCGACTACGAGGGTTGTCGATGTACACATAGCTTGACAAACAAGGTGGCTTAAACCTTAACCAAGGTTGACTAAAAACCTTAACCAAGGGAAATTAAGTAAGTAATTCAAGGTTAAATGTAGGTCAATGTGGCCGCGGCCTGCATAAAAACCTTAACCAAGGTTGACTAAAAACCTTAACGAAGGGAAATTAAGTAAGTAATTCAAGGTTAAATGTAGGTCAGGGGTTTGATGTACATCACTAGGCAGGCACGTAGCTGCCTATACGCGAGTACGCGGCTGAATCCACATGATTCTGAGAAAAAAAAAAAATCGGCCAAAGTTGCAATTCATCCAAAGTTGCAGTATGCGTACAATATGAGTATTATTAACATAATCGGGGCTTGTATTTGTTTGCTATTTTAGCTCTATTTTTGAGAAAAAAATCTGCCGAGTAAAGGGTTTATTTGTTGATTTATGATCATAAAACTTTCCATTTTCCAGTACTAAATAAAGCACCTCAGAATGCCCAGAATGCACCAGATTGCACCATTGTTTTCAAAATTTTCCGGGGGGGGGCGGGGGGGACCCCCCTAGCACAATTATGAATCCACATGGATAGAGGGCTAGCTACGCCCCTGCTAGGAGATGAAGTTTTCCAAGTATGGTTGCTGTAGGCCCAGGAATATTCCATATACAAGCTTGACTAAAAACCTTAACCAAGGCGAAATAAGAAAGTAATCCAAAGATAAAAGTAGGTCAAGGTCAAATATAGGTCAGGGATTATTGATGTACATGACTAGGAGATGAAGTTGTCCAAGTATGGTTGGTGTAGGGCCAGGAGTATTGCATCTACAAGCTTGACTAAAAACTTTAACCAAGGAGAATTAAGTAATTAATTCAAGAGGAAATGTAGGTCAAGGTCAAATATAGATCAGGGGTTATTGATGTACATCGCTATGAGAAAAGGTTGTCCAAGTATGGTGTTAGTATGCACAATAGTATTCCATGTACAAGCTTGACTAAAAACCTTAACCAAGGGGAATTAACTAAGTAATTGAAAGTTAAATGTAGGTCAAGGTGAAATATAGGTCAGTGGTTATTGATGTACATCACTAGGAGATGAAGTTGTCCAAGTATGGTGGGTGTAGGGCCAGGAATATTCCATATACAAGCTAGACTAAAAACCTTAAACAAGGGGAATTAACTAAGTAATTGAAGAGGAAATATAGGTCAATGTCAAATATAGATCAGGGGTTATTGATGTACATCCCTATGAGAAAAGGTTGTCCAAGTATGGTGTCTGTATGCACACTAGTATTCCATGTACAAGCTTGACTAAAAACCTTAACCAAGGTTGACTAAAAACCTTAACCAAGGGGAATTAACTATGTAATTCAAGGTTAAATGTAGGTCAAGGTCAAATATAGGTCAGGGGTTGTTGATGTACATCACTAGGAGATGAAGTTGTCCAAGTATGGTGGGTGTAGGGCCAGGAGTATTCCATATACAAGCTTGACTAAAAACCTTAACCAAAGGGAATTAACTAAGTAATTCAAGAGGAAATGTAGGTCAATGTCAAATATAGATCAGGGGTTATTAATGGACATCCCTATGAGAAAAGGTTATCCAAGTATGGTGTATGTATGCACAATAGTATTCCATGTACAAGCTTGACTAAAAACCTTAACCAAGGTTGACTAAAAACCTGAACCAAGGGGAATTAACTAAGTAATTCAAGGTTAAATGTAGGTGAAGGTCAAATATAGGTCAGTGGTTGTTGATGTACATCAATAGGAGATGAAGTTGTCCAAGTATGGTGGGTGTAGGGCCAGGAATATTCCATATACAAGCTTGACTAAAAACCTTAACCAAGGGGAATTAACTAAGTAATTCAAGAGGAAATGTAGGTCAATGTCAAATATAGATCAGGGGTTATTGATGTACATCCCTATGAGAAAAGGTTGTCCAAGTAAAATATTCAAGTGTGTCGCTCTACGTCAAAGGGTTGGATAGGGACCCGAGAGACAGATATTTCTCGAAGCTTATGTATGAAAAAAACACTCTAGATCGCTACCAGACCCATTCCAGATTCCATAGAAAATTACTATTTTAAACATGTTAATTTGTCATGATACGAGGTCGTGTTCGACCAAAGTTAGAAGCCTTGTTCATATATATATAGAGAGAGTTTTCTGAAACATGAAAGCCGAAACACGCCAAATGTATGTGGTCTAGTATGTTTATTGACCTGCCACCTCATAAATATATCAAATACGTATATGGCATCAAATAGACTTCGATATGATAATTTATTACAGTAGTGTAATACCAGAAATAGCTACGGTTTACTGTTACACATCCAGGCCACAGGTCTGATTGTAAAGTATATTTATTGATTTGCCACGTCATAAATATAATGGTGAACACCTGTGACATCATGTAGCTTCAATATGATTAGTTATTACACTGGGACCCGTTTCACTAAACTTCGTACGACTAAAATGTTCGTAAGTGCAGAATTATTATAGTCTGTAAATTTCACATTAACACTGTTTTCTTGTAAACAATTATTGGATTTACATTTATTGAGCATAGGCTGCATATGCAGCCTATGCTCAATAAATGTAAATCCATCAATTGAAATTTCCAGAAGATTCTAAATTTGCAATTACTAACATTTTAGTCGTACGAAGCTTTGTGAAACGGGCCCCTTGTGTGCTACCAGAAATAGTTACTGTTCAGTATAACACATCCAGGTATAACAGGTCTGATAGTTGATATATATTTTTTAACTTGCCACCCCATAAATACAATGATAAGCACATGCATATTACCAGAAATAGTTATTGTTTCGTATAGCACATCCAGCTAACAAGGAATCTGGTACCAGATCAGGCTATTGTAAGTGCAATTAAATGTAGAGCTGTGTTTATGATTCCGCCACCCTCTCCCAATACAGGTGAGGTACTGGTTCTACCTGGTCATCACTACTAACCCTTTCCACACCACAGACCTCTTTCTTGGTGCTTGCAAACAATGTAGATCCATATGAACCGGCTCATTATGATCGGTCTCGTCAGGATCTGCACTGTTTGCAAGGATTTACAGTCAAAACGCCCCCAAGTCAAATCGCCCCCAAGTCAAAACGCCCCGAATTGGTCAAAACACCCCCATCAATTAGTCAAAACACCCCCATTTTGGTCAAAACACCCCCATTTTGGTCAAAACGCCCCCATCTTCAAATGTTTAGTGTCAAATAATTAACTTATTCTGGTGGTTTTTATGGGTGTTTTACTATACTAGACTATTTTCATTTCAGGTACGCGTTGTGTACGAAGTACAAGAAGAATTATGGCGACGATATTATTGTATAATTTCTGAATTATTTCTTCAGGTGTAAATTTGTGTTTTCTTTGCGTATATATGTGTAATTTTTGAGTGTTCAATGTTAATTATTGCATAATACATCAGTTGATTATTGTATTTCTATTAGCATGATTAAATGATTAAATGATGTATTAATTGGCGTGTGTGTGTTTGTGCGTGTTCTGTGTTATTATCCCGTTGACAGGCACCTGTCTTCACACTTATTTAACCACTTTTATCCCGTTAATCACGTGTTCAGAATGTAAGCTTTAATCTGATTGGTCATTCAAGAAAAACGTCACAGGGAAATCCCGCGGAAATCACTTACCCCATATTGCTGTAACACAGCTAAAAATATGTCCGCGCATCTCGCAACGTCGGCGAAAGTGGGTCAACATCGGTGTATTCAAATCGTGTTCTAGGTACTAAAATCTGGTTATTTATCGTAAACATTACAATACATGAACGAAATAATGATTATTATTGAATTCATCTGTAAAAAATGGTTTTTAATCTGATTATAATATAGAATTTGTGAAATAAAAACGTTTGATTTTCATAATGAGGCAGCCGAATTACAGAATTACGACCATCATCCCGATCATTTTTTTTCTTTTTTCGAAACGTATTTTCATTCGCCGAAAATAATAAAAACACGAGATTTCCTCTCTTTTTTGTTTTCGTCTTTCACAAAAATTACACTCGGCACTCTTGTAAACCAAGAAATAAAAAAAGGAGTAGCCTTACTAGTTAAGATGTCTGAATGTTACCCGTGCATTGACTGAAGGAACCAACATGCAGTTCAATGCGATAACTACATTATATATATATTTGAAACAAAAAAATTATAATGAAATAAAAAGTACATGATGAACCAATTATGTTTTGTTTTCATTCACCAAAGTCAAACGACCCCCTAGTCAAAACGCCCCCAATTTGACTAAACCACAATCAAACAGGTCATGTTTATTGAAAAAACGGACTTGTTTATCATGTTAAAAAGGCTCATACATGTCCACTGAATTACTATACAAATACAAATAATAATGACAAAATAAAATCGTATTTAAAAAAAATAAAATTATGGGGGTGTTTTTTTACCAAAGATGGGGGCGTTTTGACCAAAATGGGGGCGTTTTGACTTGGGGGCGTTTTGACCTGCTTCCGTTTGCAAGTACATTTATCATTAGGAACACCCATTTGTTTATGAATGAACTGATCTACATTATTTGTTCTGACAATTGATTAGTCTGAACATTAGTTGGACCATTCCATGTCAGTTACTTTGGTCACGCACCTTGAGAATGTCAACGACACAGTAAACCAGACTCTTTAGTTACTTGCACTGACACGTGGACATCACAGTTTTTGATTCTTTATTAAACATGCATATCAACATTATACATGACTTATTCCGGTACTCTGTGTTTCCAACTTGACCAACACCTGCTGTTACACTACTCTTATATTTATAATACGTTGTATCGTAGCCCGAAGACGTTTATATAACCCTTAGAACGCTGAAAAAGAAAATTGTCATCTGCTGATTTTAAATATTTTTCTATTTAAATCATGTTTTGGAAGCATATTAGAATCGTCTCAGCTTAAGACAATTCTACAGTGCTGCCAAAACACGATTTTGAGACGAAGCAAGAATAAAATACCAACTCAGCAGACACAAATGTTGGTTTCCAGCGCTTTAATGCTACTTGTTTGTCAGTATCTCTGTTAGTACAACCAAATACCATACATTCTTTCCCCATCAGATATAATTATCAGTAACAGACAATTGATTGGTCTGAACTCTGAAAATTAGTTGGACCATTACAGGTCAGTCAAAACTGTTGGTTTCCAGCGCTTTAATGCTACTTATTTGTCAGTATCTCTGTTAGTACAACCAAATACCATACATTCTTTCCCCATCAGATATAATTATCAGTAAATCCCGATAATAATTAGTATTGATTGATACACACAGCTAGAGCAATGTAAATACGCTCTGGAACAATAGATTCGCCAAAGCTGACGGCCAGCTATTTTTAGTAACAGGAATACACCCTGCATGATGTCAGCTCAAAACTTCCTATAATTTGACAATGAACATCATGTATTTTTGTGACGTCAAACAAACTTTAATGAATCAACGTCGCGCGACGTAGCGTGGGGCTAATGTAATGTACTGGGATCTAAACGTAATACGTTGAATGGCCGTTTGCATTATGAATGTATGGACATTGTAAATATATGGTCATGAAACACTTTTCTTAGTTTCCAAACAAGGTACAAACAAATGCACCTGGATGTATATTTCATAATATTTATGTTTAAGTATGGACATGTAATAAAACAATATCATTTTATGTTAATACTCTGCGGCTTCATAGTACAACAGTTAACAAGAAACGAATGCTTCAAAAACACAATAACAAATGTTTACCTGTTTACCTGTAATCAAGTTTCCGTGTCCCAGGTATACTTATAACCGGAAGTAAATAATTACTCAGTGACATGTTTATTTGCCGGATCTCATGCACTATTCAACTACGAAATTACGGAACTTCTAACCGCCGTATGATTAATCATTGTATAACGAATTTAAGTTGGATAAATACGTATTTGATATTAGCGGTAAATTAATACTGTAGGACACGGGCAGCCGTAGTAGCGCAGATTGGCCCAAACCCAAGAAACCATAATAGTTTCAAAAATATGTTATTTTATATCGAAAACATACAAACATATCAAGTTGAACGTCTGTCTCAGGCCCGTATGCAAGTCTCTGTCAATGTATGCAATGTCTCTGTCAAGGAAAGGCATGAGGTAGCTAGGGGAAAAATTGAAATACAGGTTGTCTGAGACGCATTTTCCTGCATTCTCAGCAACGGCTGATCGAGCTTCTAATTATTTTTCCCGATTCTGTACACTGTATGCATATATTTAATTTCAACATAGGTCGAGATCTCCATTGTCATTAGACAATATATATGTCAAATGCATGAGGAAGGTCGTGTTCGGACAGATACAAAATACCTGTATACATGAAGATAAACCTCCAAACCACCACTTGTGAAATATACCTCCTTTCATTGTCAGATGCCATGATAAGTGGACACATGTGTACAAGTTGCCTTTACATTTAGAACGTCATGGACATTTTCAGACACCAAATATGTAATATGGTGTCTAAGAATGTTTGGACACATACTCATTGATACCACTATATTGACAGAGATTTGCATACATTGTCAGACACCGCTTATGTAAAAGAGAATGTGATATAAAGTCACTCTTCGTAAAATGTTCGACCTGCAAAAATGGACTTTTCGTAGATGGGTCTATATGTCTTTATCTGTGTATTTATACCTTCTACAAATTCATAATGCAAACGCCCATTCGACGTACTGCGCTTATGGTCAATCCGGGTAAACTCGGACGGTTTTTTCACCCTCATACTTCGAGCGGACCCAGAAATACCCAATCAGACGCTTAAATTATGTATGTAAACTGTTGTTGCCAATTGTTTGTTCAATTCCACGGCCATTTCCGTATGGTTTGTATTGCTTCATACGGTTGTGATATTGCAAACGATTGCATGCGGAGTTACTATGAAATCGGCATAATTCGGACGGAGGACGTAAACATTCGGACTGGTTAGGAAAAACTCGGACACCACAGACTATATATAGTCTTTGTAATTACAAGTTTAACACTATCTGCATGCAATGGGTGATCAAAAGGGCATTTGCGATATATTACGTTGCTCAGACGTATTACGGTCGTTAATGTTCTTTCAGTCGCGTAGGAGACAACCTCTCCCTTCCTTGGATGCATCGTACAGATGCCATCATGCTTGTCTGAAATTTAACATTAATCAATGACCAAAAACACTCGATCTATTCAAAATTAAAACGGTGAAAGATAACAATACCACAATGGCAACCCGGTTGGCATACACAACACTACATATATTAAATTGTACACAAATAATAATGTCTTCCCGGTCGTGAATTGGGGAGAAGTAGTGTGAGGAATTACAATGGACATTTAAATGTCCTCCCCACCACATGGTTGTGGGGATGGTCTGGCGGGCTAAAACCCATAAGGGGTGGGAATTAGACACCTAAAATCATGGGGCCGGTATATTAGATGTTAACACGTCTGTCAGTACTGTCGTTTCTAGTATCAGTAAAACGCGCCATCACATTGGATAGACACATCTTTCATTCATACATGCGGGAATTAGACTGTCCATTTATGAATGTGTCTAATTCACACGGGTTTGCCTGCCGCTCCTGAAAGTGGGAACGACATTGATAAGGTTCATTAGACGATCAAACAATTACATGTACGTACTTGGGTGGGGATATGTCCACATGTCTGATACTAACAATACCAATGTTTCCATGTCCAGTGTGGTGGGATGTGAGTCATACAGGGGAAATTATACAGCCACAAATTTCCCAGGGTAGGAATTAGACTATCAAACATTACGGGTTGGGGCTATTAATCTCTACAAATCTGTTCGTACTGTCGTTTCTATGGGGACACAGTTTGTCCTCGGAAATTAAAAAAATAGTTACCTCAGACGGCATTTAGACTGTCCATTTTAATAGATATGTTTTAGCTGCGAGCAGGCGCTTATGTAACCGGTTCTCAAAATACAGTCAGATATCACGGCGCTATTTTTCTTGTGGCGCGTATGCATACATCTCGTATCTAGGTCATTGTTAACGGCTAGTTTTATGCTATTTTACATTTCACATTTATTAGATAGTATATCTTTGGTACATAATTAATTGAAGAAAAACAAATGGAACCTCAGATTTAAACGTTCATTTTCACAAATCAAACGGACTATTTTGGTCGCGCGTTAATGGTGTGTAAACCCGAATCACACCTGTCTGGCACCTGTCTGGATTTTTTCATTCACGACTGCGGCGTGTACAAATTTGCATAAAACGATACTATGACCACAGGTGTTTGAAGAGTGAATCCGGATATGGAATTACCACCCTTATCGCATCGCCGTATTTCGCCGATATTGATTTCGAAAATCAGTCATAATTTCCTTAAATGATGTTGAAAATTGATAAAATATATACTGTGTCCACTCATTTGAACCGTGTCGTCTAGATGGTTCACTCATTTGAATCGTCGCGTCGGCATGTTTCGAATGAGTGGTAATCATGGTAATAGTGTACACTTTCACTTACAATAATTGAGCCCGGATATGGAATTATCACCCTTATCGCATCGCCGTATTTCGCCGATTTTTATTTCGAAAAATCAGTCATATTTTCCTTAAATGATGTCGAAAATTGATAAAAAATTCAGAGCTCATGCGGATGTGTATGTAATGCATAAACAACAAATGCTAAGCCTTACTGGATTCTTCCTGTTTCTATACAGCTCCTTCCATTCTCCACATACAAAATATGTCGAGTGTTATACAGTTTCCCATAACACCATTTACTCCAATTACTCTATTTGAAATATTTAAAGGAGAATATACTAAAACACTGTTTACCACCCATTTCAGTTGGGCTCGCAGCTCAGTACTTTCAGTACTTTGATTTCTTGTTGGTGAGGGGAGGAGTTCACCGTTGGGGGTTGGGTAGGGGTGGGAGCACCGCTACTTTGGATGGGGAGGTACATTAGCAACACCTTGCAGAAGGCACTAGCTAGGCCAATCCATTACCGAGTCAGGCCATGTCCGAGCTTTCTCGATCTAGAAAAACAGTGGGTTTAACTCGGACGCCTCTCATTTTCTGCTATAAAGACCAGGCGCGGATCCTGGATTTCGGAGGGGGGGGGGGGGGGGGGGGGGGGGGGGGGGGGGGGGTGGGGGGGGGGGAGGGGGGGGGGGGGGGGGGCGTAACTATTTTGCAATACTTCACTATATCATTCCCCCCGGAAATTTGTTGAAATGTACATCGCATTAGTAGTATAGGGTGGACAAAATCACAGACTGTGGGTGTACCTGGGTGTACGGGGCAGCCGGGGCAGCCAAAATACGCAGGTTCGCTTTCATCCCCGCGTACGCGTTCGTCCGCGCGTACTCGTTCGTCCGCGGGTTCGGTGACGTAACGCTCGAACGTTTTCGCGGACAGCGTACGCGAACACGGTAGTACGTACGTAGTCGCGGGCAATATCGATCGCTGATCCCGTATCGGTATACCGCGGGTTTTCCCGTGACATAGGCGCTATCGATTCGTTGACTAACTAGCCGGACGATCGATTTATACAAATTGTATAGACTATTTCAAAGAGAGGATTATATCTTAATACTAATACGTCTTAAGTGGCCGATATTGATACGGGATTTATACAAATTGTATAGAATATTTCTTCTATTCATATCGTCGCGTTGACCGAATAGCGAACAGTATAGACACAGATCAGCATGTACCCGTATGACGCTGAAATTTGGCATCAATATTGGTCACTATTGATCTAAGATGCATTGAAAACCGATTGTATAGAGCTTGTCGTTGTTTATTCGTCTGTGTTTACAGGTAAACTGATTTAAGTCCAGTGTAGTTAGCCTCGAGACGCGTTTCAACAGATCGCTGTAACATGTCTCGACATGTTAATTTAACAGAGGTATATCGGAAATATGGTATCGATCTTAACACTCGTTCAATAGTGTGTATTGGTTTATGGTCTATTATACATCATGTATATATATATATATATATATATATATATATATATATTTATTAAGCATTAAAGCTAAATACAAATATGTTTCTAGCCAATAACGCGAATATTAACCCATTGCGATATTTTTATATACACCGGCATCAACGTTATCGATCCGTGTATTGAATACAGGTTTTCACAGGTAGAAATTGTCGTCTGCTATTAACGGGTATAATACGGGTGAACGCCCTTATCGGTTTTTTGACTGCACCGACCGACACGGTTAATTTACTATATACATATAGTAATTAAGTGTCCTATAGAGACGTGACTTACTTAGTCTCTGACGCAAAGTCTCAGGCAACAGTCGTGGATCCGCGGAAATCTGTGACTAGCAACGGTGGGGGCAAACACTTGTCAAGATTTCGTGCGATTGGTCGTTGGAAACCATGCTGCACTGTTGTGTGCGATGTAGACGTTGGACAGCATGCGCGTCTATGCCGGTTAAGCGGCGTGCATTCTGTATTGTTTGATTATGAAATTTCATGAGCACGCGTTCTCGGCGCGCTGCGCTCAAATTCGAGAAATTTGACTATTCGAGAAATCCGTAATAAATAGTATATTTAAACAAAAAGTTGAGCCGTTAAGCACTAGTCCATTTCATTCCATTTTGCAGACTACTAGTATGGCCATGAACCAAACAACAACATTAACTCGATGTATGTATATTTTAATTGATCGTACATTTTTTTAAATTTATCTAATCATCTCATTATTTGGTAGCTGGCCTGACACTCGTACCATGGTATACTTTTATTTCATTTGCCACATTATATAATCTACCATGCTTGGCCCTAATTGATACTATTTTGTGTTAATGGGCCGCTAAGCACCAGTCCATTCCATTCCATTTTGCAGACAACTAGTATGGCCATGAACCAAACAACAACATTAACTCAATGTACGACAGGGACTACACGTATTGATAATGTTGCTGTCCGTTACAATGCGTGGACAGTATATACATGCATATATTACATGTAAATCATATATAATGAATTTTACGCGAACGTGTGGCGCTACGGACGAGACAGCAATAACAAACGTTATCAGTATTTTAAAGACACAGGATGTCAGATACGCCCGGAAAATGTTGATTAATAAAACAGATTACTAAATCATAATGTTATTGCACATTTATTATGGTATTGATGAATACAAGTTTTAACTATCCGTCAGCCGAAAACAATTTGGTAAAACTATGTTCATGACAAATATCTAGCATTGAGCTCGCTAGGTTTTCTGCAATCATGGTTACCGAGTTGATTCAACTAGTAGGTATATCTAGAATTGAACGTATTTACATAGGTGGTAAAGTTACCGGTCTGACCCGTTCAGTCTCAATTAATAGGCTCGTCCAAGAAATTTGATGGGTATCACTATCGGAACGAAGAAAAATACAAAAGATATTTCTCGTATATAAAAATTGCAGGTAAGCTTCCAACATGTCTACGCGAATTATTACCACAACTTGTCGGAGCAAGTAGTCCATATGAATTGCGTAATTGGAGCAATTTTATTGCATTAGCCAGACGAACAGAAATGTATTCGAAATAATGTATACCGTCTTCTATGACAATATGGAACGAGTTAGTTGAGGAAATTGATAGTTCTTCTTCGATAGCCGTTTTTCAAGACAGGTTAAAACAACTATTCAAACCGCCTATTGTTCCAGAATACTATCTGATCGGTGATAGAACGCAATCCGCTTTTACTACGACCGTATACAAAAGCAATGTAGTAAACTAAATTTAGACATTTTTATGAATAATCTGCGAGAATCATCATTGTGTGACTGTATACTCGATGTAGATTATGCCGAGCAATTCTCTTTAAAATGCCCGTCATTCCACCAGCAACGCCAGTAACTACTTACCGCAACCCGTCAATACTACCCGTTATCTATAACTACATTGTACTCAAGTGTGGGGAGTTAACATATTTTGAAGGTAATGCTAGCTCTTTTTTAGAAGTCCAAGGCTACATTAAGCTTACTTGTCGTTTCAATAATCGATGTATACCTATTCACACGTTCCTGTTTTGTGAAAACTATGCTTACTCGGTGGCCCGATCTTGGGATGTCAATTGGGCCGTATTCACAGGACAGTGCAACAAGAATTATTGGCTATCTTCGCTTATTCTGACGATGACATACATGTCGGTGTGGGTGTTTAATAATATGTGACGGTGGCTGGAGAAAGGGAGACGATGGCACCTATAGTCAGTCAAATTGTTAATGCACTGGAACACCACCGCGGCCCATAAACGTTTTATAAATATAAATTGTTCGAATAACGTGAGCGTGTCATTGACTGAATGACTAGCAGCGCAAACCTTAACCAGACTGTGCTGTTGCGCACACTCATCAGGGCCTGCGCTGTTCTCATGGGTCATATGACTCGTTTCTCTAACCACCGTGGCACGACGGTTGGTACGTTATACTTTATGTGACATTGTAGACAATTTGAAATCCTAATTCTACACGTATTTACTCTATACAAAATTACATGATACATACAATGTTCTGCAAACGGATATTCTCCCGCTTCATTACCACTGAGCCACACTACATGTCTATTTTGCGCACCAAGATACACTATTACGTGTATATATATTGACATGCATGCATGTGCACTTTATCATGTAGCTATTATGCACGAACACGAGGCTAGGATATGATAATACACGTGGTCTACCTGTATTTGGACTCATCGATTGACCTCCAGCAACTTATTATCGTCTGTCATTTATACCGATGCGTCCGAATTTATACATTTGTCCGAGTTTACATCTCAATACAAGACCCACGTGACGTCGCGTGATGTTGTTGATTGGTTAAAGTTCGTTTGACGTCATTAATTTGCCACGAGGTTGTCAATAACTGCACGCTGTTGACCGGCAACATCGCTGTTCCAAGAATTGTGACAAACAATTAACTAGATGGGCGCGCCCTGCCTATCGCGTTCGCCAAGGCATTTTTTGATGGTCACATGTTTGAATGTGGTTGGTGATATAAAGTAGGCTACATACACAAACTATGTTGGATAACAATTAGAGAAAAGATGGCTTCCATGGGAAAATGATTTCCCTGTTCTCTTATTTTTGACAATTTACTAGTTCGATCTACATCAAAGATTATTTGTTTAAAGGTATAACATATACAGTTGACTAAATTTTGACATAACATGATGATCAACAGGTTTGGGTATGCACTTCGGTTGCTCACATTTTTGAATGGGTCAAATTGTAGCCGTAGATAACATATCGGAGGCGAATTATAGTAGCTATCCGCTAGCGGGCGCGATAATTTTGTTTGTTTGTTTGTTTGCTGGGGTTTAACGGCATATCAACAGCTAAGTTAAGGTCATTTAAGACCGGGTCAATGTGTTTAGTACTAAATCCCATATATTATCTGTACAAGTACATGTACATGTTCAAGTGCATGTACAAATGGGGGAAAATCCCAGTCAGAACTGAATATTTACAATAAAAAAAACTATATTCAGCCTTGAACTCAGAATAATCCTGATCTGATGCCAGGTCCTCGCCACACCAGAATCACTTGGCCCCCACCCAAAAGCAGTAGGATCAGTAAAAATCTATCTTTTATAATGGGCAATAACCCAATTCAACTCCCAGGTAACAAAAGAGCCAAATATAAAAACGTACTCGAGGGCCAAACCAGGCAAATCGTGATTCCTATAAGGAGGAACCCACCGTTAATTTACGCCGTCGCGTTCACCGACCGACCAACCACACAGCGCCGGCGCGATATTAAAGCAACACCAAAACAGTAATGGTATACTGCAAACATGTAATTTCCAAGTGCCTGGCTAGTCATCCGAAGCGTCCAAAATACTTCCTAGCTCCACCTTTCTGTGATGTAGTTTGGAGAAAATGTTTACCACTTGGTCCAAGTCCACCGCCATATCATAGTGAGTATGTATGAGGACCAATGAAGAAAGACAATCCTCTTGCTGGCACGCATGAATGTATTCAGCCTCCTGAGTGTGTTGGCCGATCGTTCACACGCGCACGACGTCACAGGCAGAGTACATGCAATTCTCAGAAGCTTTGCGATTTTCGGATACACCAGAACATCATACTCTTTACAATTTAATAGCCAACACAGAGAGAAAGCTCAGACACAGCCTCTGATTAATTACCGAACTCTTCCCATCATGCAGGTCTTGATTGTGATTGTACCGATATTAAACTAGAAAATGTGTTCATAGAACACGGATGTCCCACATATCGCTTTCATAGTAAACGAGACAAAATTCTAAGTCCAAAAGGGGAGACAATCCATATATATCAGTGTTATGTCAAAAATGGAAATTCGCTTTGTGCATCTATACACCATAAAGAAGCTACATCCAAAGTATCAAGCCTCCAGCGATTACGGTTTAAAAGTTTTACAACTTACAAGGCAAATTGGTGATGTCGAAAGGGGGGGAGGGAGATAATTAATCTACTCTCATCATAAGAAACCTACAGATACCAAGTTTCAGGTCTGTAGCTAGTACGGTTTAACAGTTTTACGAGTTACAAGGTTAGTGATGGACGGACGGATGGACGGACGAGGGTAACACTAAATGCCACATCCACTGTCGTGGTGGGGCATAACAATTACAATAATTTAGATATAGTGCATGCTGGACGGGGGATCGCCCCCCCCCGACTACGGGCATGTGTCTATGTGCTTTAATTTGCAAATATTATGTTTTAAAGTGGCGCATTTAAATGTACATGCACACTCAGTGGGCACAATCTGTTCTTTATATCAATTAATTACTTGTATAATTGTGTCACTATTCCACCAGTTCTAAATATTACAAGTGCCCGCTATGGAAATATAATCATTTAGTAATATTTATCTTACTGATAGTGACTCGCGGTGGTATCAGGCTATTTTCATATGCAAATGAGGCATATTTGTTAATTATTTATACTAATTAAATGAGTCACCTGATATATTCGATATATTATAAAGTATGATCATTGCACATACACAATAAATACAGAGAATAAATAGTAATATCCGTTAACATTTTAAGGAAACACGGTTATCGCCCATGATATCAGTGTGGAAATTTACGTCTGATATACAATGTATAATAATGCCATTCAATACGTGGTGTAATGGTGATGAATGTTTATTTTGCCAGAAAATGTCTCTGATATAAAGAACATTTTGTACTTACTGAGTGGGCATGTACCTTTAATTAGTATAACTAGTTAACAAATAGCATGCCTCATTTGCAAATGAAAATAGCCCGATACCACTGCGAGTTCCTATCAGTACAATACATATTACTAAATGATAACTTTATAGCGGGCACTCGTAATCTTTAGAACTGGTGGAATAGTGACACACTGATACACTTATTTAATGTTGTGCCTACCGAGCATGCCTAGTGGGCATATGTATACCTTTAATCCACACGGGGCCGTTTTACTAAGCTCATACGACTAAAATTTTCGTAAGTGTAAAATTATGTAATTATGTAAATTTCACATTTCACCAACTATGCTCAATAAATGTAAATTCATCAAATGAAATTTCCAGACGATCCTAAATGTACACGTACGAACATTTTAGTCGTACGAAGTTTAGTGAAACGGCCCCCTGTACCGGTAGCATGCATTTCGCTGCTGTTGTATTGCATAGTTCTTGCTATATGCAAATTGTGTCCATTTATGTAAAACAAACACATTTTCTTGCGGCCATTTTGGAACGTATGATAATGAAATATATTTCATTCTGCATCCGGCAAGTGTATATAGTACTCAAATGTATAAAGATACAACCATATATTATCATGTGCATGTGTATGTGGAGCACAATATACAAGCAAGTATTTAAGAGATATTTTGGGATTTCCAGCAGTCATAGGACGTGATTCGATTGGTACTACCCATGAACATGTTAGGGAACCCATGCATTGCTTGTATACACAGTTTCATAATGTGCTTATCTGCATGACTACTGTTCTTCTGGGTGTATGCTATACTGCGCATTGAGTTGTCATCTGTGCCATCTTAGTATTGCCAAGCTAACGGTCAATTTCACCAGTTTGCGGCGGTGGCACGGACAGCTAAAACTGGGAATTTCAAAGTGATTTGACCTTGACATATGACAAGGGAGAGCATATATAACTAGTGTGGCCATCTACTGGATGTCGCCCCTGCCGAGGCATTTCACCGTAACATGATCATGGGCATGTGTTAAAGTTAGCATCATCAGAGAAGTGCATGCTTAAAACACGAAAAAGGTCAAGATTGAAGAAACCTTTTGACATAAAAAAAATGGCTAAGTGTTTCCACAACCATGTCAAGGTCATGTTATGGCGGCACGAGTGTGTTCCAAATCCTTACATGTATCACGTGTCCACATATTGAAGTAATCAATAAGGTAATATTATTGTTATACGATGATGAAGAAACTTGGACAAACCTTTTGATGCAAAAAATGGCTAAGTGTTTCCACAACCATGTCAAGGTCATGTTATGGCGGCACGAGTGTGTTCCAAATCCTTACATGTATCACGTGTCCACATATTGAAGTAATCAATAAGGTAATATTATTGTTAAACGATGATGAAGAAACTTGGACAAACCTTTTGATGCAAAAAATGGCTAAGTGTTTCCACAAAAATGTGAAGGTACAAAAGGTCAAGGTCATGTTAATGGGCGCATGAGTGTTTTCCATATGCTCACATGTTGAAGCAATCTGTCTGGTAATATTAAAGTTATATCATGATGAAGAAACTTGTATAAACGGACGATAGTCGCGCCTTCTGCTAAAGCAGGCACGAAAACAATGTTTTTACTAACGACGCACGCACGCACGCACGCACGCACATACATTAACGCCATATCCTCTCTTGCCTATCGGCGAGGGGATAATTAATACACTTGTTCAGATGTAGTTAAATTAAAACCGGTATATCTAATCACCCGTACGAAGCAATTATCCTAGAAACGCAGTGGCGTAGTCTTGTTCTTGCAGAATGGGTGCGAATTGTGGCTCCAGTTTGGAAAGAGCTGTGGGAGCACACCACTGGCTACGCCACTGATTAACCAACGATACATTAAACACACGAGTTTGTACCTTCGGACATCTGCGTAATTTCATTAAATACGTTTACAAAATTTAAAATATTTTTCATAAATAACGTAAAAAATTGACACAATTTTTACGTACATGCGGAATGAAATTGTGTCAACTGTTGACGCCATTTACTGAAAATATTTCATGAAATTACGCAGATGTCCGAAGGTACAACATTTTCTATGATGTACGTCAGTACAGACGAATTCACCATTGATCAGAAGATCCCAGCAAGGATGGATGAATTCACCATTGAGGCGTGGATCCCAGAAAATAAAAAAGATTAAGGAATTCACGATTGAGGGGTGGATCCCACAAAGACAAATTCACCACAGACGGGTGGGTCCCAGCAAGGATGAATTAACCATTGAAGGGTGGATCCCAGCAAGAATGAATTCACCATTGAGGGGTGGATCCCGCAAGGATGATCACCATTGGGGGTGGATCCCGCAAGGATGAATTCACCATTGAGGGGTGGATCCCAGCAAGGATGAATTCACCATTGAGGGGTGGGGTGAATCCAGTAATGATGCATTCACCATTGAGGGTGTATCCCAGCAAGGATGGATTCACCATTGAGGGGTGTATCCCAGCAAGGATGAATTCACCATTGAGGGGTGGATCCCAGCTAAGACAAATAGACCATTGAGGGGTGGATCCCAGCAAAGATGAATTCACCATTGTGGGGTTTATCCCAGCACGGATGGATTCACCATTGAGGGGTGGATCCCAACAAAGATGAATTCACGATTAACAGGTGGATCCCAGCAAAGACAAATTCACCACAGAGGGGTGGATCCCAGCAAGGATGAATTCACCAATAAGGGGTGGATCCAGTAATGATGCATTCACCATTGAGGGGTGTATCCCAGCAAGGATGGATTCACCATTGAGGGGTGGATCCCAGCAAAGATGAATTGACGATTGAGGGGTGGATCCCAGCAAAGTCAAATTCACCACAGTGGGATGGATCCCAGCAAGGATGAATTCACCATCGAGGGGTGGATCCCAGCAAAGCTGAATTCACCATTGATGGGTGGATCCCAGCAAGGATGGATTCACCATTGATGGGTGGATCCCAGCAAATATGAATTCACCATTGTGGGATGTATCCCAGCAAGGATGGATGCACCATTGAGGTGTGGATCCCAGCAAAGATGAATTCACGATTGAGGGGTGGATCCCAGCAAAGATGGATTCACCACAGAGGGGTGGATCCCAGTAAGGATGAATTCATCATTGAGGGGTGGATCCAGTAATGATGCATTCACCATTGAGGGGTGTATCCCAGCAAGGATGGATTCACCATTGAGGGGTGGATCCCAGTAAATATGAATTCACCATTGAGGTGTGGATCTCAGCAAAGATGAATTCACGATTGAGGGGTGGATCCCAGCAAAGATGGATTCACCACAGAGGGGTGGATCCCAGCAAGGATGAATTCACCATTGAGGGATGGACACCAACAATGATGAATTCACCATTGAGGGGTGGATCCCAAGAATAATGAATTCAATATTGAGTCATGGATCCCAGCAAGGATGAATTCACCATTGAGGGGCGGATCCCAGCAATAATGAATTCACCATTGAGGGTGGGGTGGATCCAGAAAGAATGAATTCACCATTGATAGGTTGATCTAGCAGCAAGGATGAATTCACAATTGAGGGGTGGATCCCAGCAAGGATGAATTCACATTGAGGGAATAGAATCCCAGCAAGGACGAATTCACCATTGAGGGGTGGTATATCAACAAGGATGAATTCACCATTGACCGGGGCGGATCCCAGCTAGAATGAATTCAACATTGAGTCGTGGATCCCAGCTAGGATGAATTCACCATTGAGGGGTGGATCCCAGCAATAATGAATTCACCATTGAGGGATGGATCCCAGTATGGATGAATTCACCATTGATTGGTGGATCCTAGCAAGGAATGATTGACCAATTGAGTTATCCCAGCCAAATCACCATGGGGGACCAATGAGAGGGGTGGATCCCAGCAAATATGAATTCACAATTGAGGGAAGGATACCAGCAAGGATGATTTCGCCATTGAGGAATGGATCCCCAGCCATGGATGGATTCACCATTGAGGGATGGATCCAGCAAGGACTAACTCACCATTGAGGGGTGGATCCCAGCAAGGATGGATTCACCATTGACGGTGGATCCCAGCAAGGGTGAACTCACCAATTGAGGGGTGATCCCAGAAAGGATGGATTCTCCAATAGAGGGGAGGATTACAACAATGGAATGGATTTTTTTTTTTTTTTTTCACCATTGAGGAGTGGATCCCAGAAAAGGATGAATTCACCACAAAGATGGGGTAGATCCAGAAAGGATGAACTCATCATTGAGGGGTGGATTCCAGCAAGAATGAATTCACCATTGAAAGGTGGATCCAGGCAAGAATGAGTTCACCATTGTGGGATGGATCCCAGCAAGAATGAATTCACCATTGCGAGATGAATCCCAGCAAGGATGAATTCACCATTGAGGAGTGGATCCCAGCAAGAGTGAATTCAACATTGAGGGGTAGATCCGAGCGAGGATGAATTCACCATTGGGAGGTGGATCCCAGCAAAAATGAATTCACAATTGAGGGATGGATTCCAGCAAAGATGAATTCACCCATTGAGTCGTGGATCACAGCAAGGATGAATTCACCATAGAGCGATGGATCCTAGCAAGAATGAATTCACCTTCGAAGGGTGGATCCCAGCAAGGATGAATTCACAATTGAGATGTGAATTCCCAGCAAAGTTGAATTTTACATTGTGGGGTGGATACCAGCAAGGATGAATTCACCATTGAGGGGTGGATCCCAGCAAGGATGGATTCACCATTGAAGGGTGGATCCCAGCAAATTTGAATTTTACATTGTGGGGTGGATACAAGCAAGGATGAATTCACATTGAGGGGTGGATCCCAGCAAGGATGGATTCACCATTGAAGGGTGGATCCAGTAAGGATGAAATCACCATTGAGGGGTGGATGCCAGCAAGGATGAATTCACCATTGAGGGATGAATCCCAGCAAATTTGAATTCACCATTGAGGGGTGGATACTAGCAAGGATGAATTCACCATTGAGGGGTGGATCCCAGCAAGGACAGATTCACCATTGAGTGATGGATCCTAGCAAGGATGAATTCTCCATTGAGGTGTGAATTCCAGCAAATATGAATTCACCACTGAGTGGAGGATACCAGCAATGATGAATTCACCATTGAGGGGTGGATCCCAGCAAGGATGGCTTCACAATTGAGGGCTAGCTCCCAGCAAGGATGAATTTACTTACCATTGAGGGTTGAATCCTGGCAAATTTGAATTCACCATTGAGGGGTGGATACCAGAAAGGATGAATTCACCATTGAGGGGTTGATCCCAGCAAGGATGGATTCACCATTGAGGGGTGTATACCAGCAAGGATGAATTCACCACTGAGGGGTGTATTTCAGCAAGAATGAATTCACCATTGAGGGGTGGATCCCAGCAAGAATTAATTTACCATTGAGTGATGAATCCCAGCAAAGATGAATTCACACATTGATCATGGATCCCAGCAATCATTAATTCACCATTGAGGGATGAATCCCAGCAAAGATGAATTCCCACATTGAGTACCAGCGACGATGAATTCACCATTGAGGGTGGACCCCAGCAAGGATGAATTCACCATTGAGGGTGGATCACAGCAAGGATGAATTCACCATTGCGGGGTGGATTCCAGCAAGGATGAACTCACCGGATCCTAGCAGGAATGAATTCACGATTGAGGGATGTATCCCAGCAAAAATGAATTCACCCATTGAGGGGTGGATGCCAGCAAGAATGAATTCACCATTGAAGGATGGATCCCAGAAAGGATGAATTCACCATTGACGGGTGAATCCTAGCAAGGATGGATTCACCATTGAGGAGTAGATCCCATCAAGGATGAATTCACCATTGAGGGATGGATCCCAGAAAGGATGAATTCACCATTGAAGGGTGGATCCCAGCAAGAATTAATTCACCATTGAGGGGTGGATCCCAGCAAGAATGAATTCACCATTGAGGGATGAATCCCAGCTAGAATTAATTCACCATTGAATGGTAGATCCCAGCAAGAAGGAGTTCACCATTAAGGGATGGATCCCAGCAAGTATGAATTCACCATTGAAGAGTAGATCCTAGCTAGGATGAATCCACGATTGAAGGGTGGATCACAGCAAGAATGGATTCTGCATTGAAGGGTGGATCCCAGCAAAGATGAATTCACTATTGAGGGGTTGATCCTAGCAAATATGAATTCACCATTGAGGGGTGAATCCTAGCAAGGATGGATTCACCATTGAGGAGTGGATCCCAACAATGATGAATTCACCATTGAGGGGTGGATCCCAGCAACAATGAATTCACCATTGAGAGGTGGATCCCGGCGTGGATGAACTCACCATTCTGGGTTGAATCGCAGACAAGAATTGAAATTTCACTATTTCAGAAGGTGGATACCAGCAAGAATGAATTCACAATTGAGGGGTGGATCCCAGCAAAGATGAATTCACCCATTGAGTCGTGGATCCCAGCAAAGGAAAAATTCACCATCCATCGAGGGGTGGATCCCAGCAAGAATGAATTCACCATTGAGGGATGGATCCCAGCAAAAATTAATTCACCATTGAGGGGTGGATCCCAGCAAGGATGAATTCACCATTGAGGGATGAATCCCAGCTAGAATTAATTTACAATTGAAGGGTGGATCACAGCAAGGATGGATTCTGCATTGAAGGGTGGATCCCACCAAAGATGCATTCACTATTGAGGGGTTGATCCCAGCAAATATGAATTCGCCATTGAGGGGTGAATCCTAGCAAGGATGGATTCACCATTGAGGAGTGGATCCCAGCAAGGATGAATTCACCATTGAGGGGTGGATCCCAGCAACAATGAATTCACCATTGAGAGGTGGATCCCGGCGTGGATCATGGGGGTTGAATCGCACTAACGCACCATTCTGGTTGAATCGCAGCAAGAACGAATTCACTATTCAGAGGTGGATACCAGCAATAATGAATTCACAATTCAGGGGTGAATCCCAGCAAAGAGGAATTCACCCATTGAGTCGTGGATCCCAGCAAGGAAAAATTCACCATCCATCGAGGGGTGGATCCCAGCAAGAATGAATTCACCATTGAGGGATGGATCCCAGCAAGGATGAATTCACCATTGACGGGTGGATCCCAGCAAGAATGAATTCACCATTGACGGGTGAATCCTAGCAAGGATGGATTCACCATTGATGAGTAGATCCCAGCAAGGATGAATTCACCATTGAGGGGTGGATCCCAGCAACAATGAATTCACCATTGAGAGGTGGATACCAGCAAGAATGAATTCTCAATTGAGGGGTGGATCCCAACAAAGATGAATTCACCCATTGGGTCGTGGATCCCAGCAAGGATGAATTCAGCATTGAGGGGTGGCTCCCAACAGGAATTAATTCCCAATTGAGGGGTGGATCCCAGCAAGAATGAATTCACCATTGAGGGATGTATCACCATTGAAGGGTGGATCCCAGCAAGGGTGAATTCATCATTGAGGGGTGGATCCCAGCAAGAATTAATTCACTATTGAGGGTGGATCCTAGCAAAGATGAATTCACCATTGATGGGTGGATCCCAGCAAGAATGAATTGACCATTAAGGGATGGATCCCAGCAAGTATGAATTCACCCACTGAGGGGTAATCCCAACAAGATTGTTGGGGTTTAACGGCCTATCAACAGATAAGGTCATTTAAGGCCATGTACTTGAATGGGGGGGGGGGGGGGATCCCAAAATCAGAACTGAATATTTACAATAAAAAAAGCTATATATTTAGCCCTGAAATCAGAATAATCCTGATCTGATGCCAGGTTCTCACCACACCAGAATCACTTGGCCCCCTGCCAAAAGCAGTGTGATCCGTAATATTCTTACTATTTTTATAATGGGCAATAACCCAATTCAACTCCCAGGTAACAAAAGAGCCAAAGATTAAAACGTACCTGAGGGCCAAAAAGGAGGAACCCCTACAGTTAATTTACCCTTCACATGCTCCCGACCAACCACCCACCCCAGCAAGGATGAATTCACCATTGAGGGGTGGATCCCAGCACAGATGAAATCACCATTGAGGGGTGGATCCCAACAAAGAGGAAGTCACCATTGAGGGGTGGATCCCAAGAAAGAGGAAGTCATCATTGATGGGTGGATCCCAACAAAGAGGAAGTCACCATTGATGGGTGGATCCCAACAAAGAGGAAGTCGCCATAGAGGGGTGGATCCCAGAAATTATGAATTCACCATTGAGGGGTGGATCCCAGCAAGGATGAAGTCACCATTAAGGGGTGGATCCCAACAAAGAGGTAGTCACCATTGAGGGGTGGATCCCAACAAAGAGGAAGTCACCATTGAGGGGTGGATCCCAGCAAGGATGAATTCACCATTGATGGGTGGATCCCAACAAAGAGGAAGTCACCATAGAGGGGTGGATCCCAGCAGGGATGAATTCATCATTGAGTCGTGGATTCCAGCAAAGATGAATTCACCATCGAGTCGTGGATCCCAGCAAAGATGAATTCGCCATAGAGGGGTGGATTCCAGCAAGGATGAACTCACCATTGAGGGGTGGGTCCCAGCAAAGATGAATTCACCATTGAAAGGTGGATCACAGCAAGGATGAAATCACCATTGATGGGTGGATCCCAGCAAAGATGAATTCACCATTGAGGGGTGGATCCCAGCAAGGATGAATTCACCATTGAGGGGTGGATCCAGCAAGGATGAATTCACCATTGAGGGGTGGATCCCAGTAAGAATGAATTCACCATTGATTGGTTAATCCCAGCAAGAATTAATTCACCATTGATTGGTTAATCCCAGCAAGGATGAATTCACAACTGAAAAGTGGATCCCAGCAAGGATGATTGATTGATTGATCATTATTGTTGTTTAACGGCATATCAACAGTTAAGGCCGGGCCAACGGGTTGGACTATCCCGTAATTAACCTATCCATAATGATAGGTCTGTTTGTTTGTTTATTGGTGTTTAACTGCCTATCAACAGCCAAGGTCATGTAAGGCCGGGCAAACGGGTTCGATCCCGTTTTAACATGCTGCATTGGGGGGGGGGGGGGGGGGGAAACCCCAAATATTCAGCCCTGAAATTAGAATAACCAAAATGGCCTTGTTTGTTTGTTTGTTTGATTATTAGTGTTTAACGGCCTATCAACAGCTAAGGTCATGTAAGGCCGGGCAAGGAGGGGGGGGATCCCAAAATTAGAACGGAATATTTACATCGAGAACAAATATATTCAGCCCTGAAATTAGAATAACCTGACCTGGTGCCAGGTCCATACCACACCAAGTCACTTGGCCCCTTCCTCTAAAATAGGATTACGAATATCGTAATACTCACATAAGGGGTATAAACAGATTCAACTGTCACATACAAAATGCCAAAGACGTATGTGAGGGCCAAACCAGGTCTCCAGTCGGGATTCCGGTAAGGATGAACCCCGATCGTTAAATTTCCCATCGCGGCGCTCTCACCTGCCACCCACAACCTGACCTTGTGCCAGGTCCTGACCTTCCTTGTGCCATGGTACAATACCACACCGAAGTCACTTGGCCGCTTCCCCTAAAATAGGATTACATAATGAGCGAAATTCCCAAAATCAGAACTCAATATTTACAGAAAAATATATATATATTCAGCCCTGAAATTGGAGAATCCTGACCTGGTGTCCATTCAACACCAGAGTCACTTAGCTCCAACCACAAAAGTGGTATGATCAGCACTAATCTTATTACGGTTTTAATGGGGTATAACAGGATTTAGCTCTCCAGTATCAAAAGGCCGAAAATGTACACGAGGGCCAAACCATGTAAGTCGGAATTCCTGTCGTTAAATTACCCTTTGTGTGCTCCCGACCAACCACCCACTCCTAGCAAGGATGAATTCATCATTGCGCTGTGAATCCGAAAAAAAGGATGAATTCACCATTGAATAGTAAATCCCACCCAGCGAGGATGAATTCATCATTGAGTGATGAATCACAGCAATGATGAATTCACCATTGAGGGGTGAATCACAGCAAGGATGCATTCGCCATTGAGGGGTGAATCCCGTCATGCATACTCATCTTTCGGAATTTGGGAAGAACAATGAAATATATTGTGCTAATTCTATATTTATAAAGTATATTACATGTATTGGTGGTGAAACGATTTTGAATGTTGATTGTTTAATATTTATGCTTGCAGGTACATGTATTAGTCTCGTTAATACATTCTCGTTTTGATATTGATTTGTTGAAAATCGTATCGTTCACATAACATCGATACACATACATATCGAGAACAAATATAATATTCAGCCCTGAAATTGGAATACCACACCAAAGTCACTTGGTCCCTTCTCCTAAAATAGGATTACGAATAATCGTAATACTCACATATTAAAGGGGTATAACCAGACCTAACTGTCACATACAAAATGCCAAAGACGTATGCGAGGGCCAAACCAGGTGTCCAGTCGGAATTCCGGTGAGGATGAACCCCGATCGTCAAATTATCCATCACATGCTCCCACCTGCCACCCACTAAGTATGTGACCTTGGATTTAGCAGTGGCTAAATCAGGAGCTACACATCATGATAGAGGACCATTCAAGGTATGCATGTGTGAAACATGAAGCAGTTATGTGAAAGGAGTTGATTTGATGTATAGGTGTTTAACGACCTATCAACTGCTAAGGTAATTTAACCGCATTTAACGGCCAAATCAGAATGGAATATGTGAAAGTTGAATTATTTGTGTTTAACGGCCTATCAACTGCTAAGGTCATTTAACCGCAATTCACCTACTGCATTGGGGTAAAATCGCCAAATCAGAATGGAATATGTGAAGTTGATTGGGGGTGGGGGTATACAAAAATTACTACCCAAGCTAAGATTGTAACTGCACTGTAGACATATGGCTTGTATTGGATTTATGACACGTGTAGCTCCTGATCAAATAGCATACTCTTGCAGCCTGATAACAAATTATCTGTATCGTTTGTTAGAAGCACGACAGGTTTCTCATTGATGGATTGGCGAACGGTGCAGACCATGGCAAGACAGTGCGGATGCACAGGCTGATCAGACTCTACACCGGTCGCAAAAAGGAGGTGTAACCATTGTAGTGCAATGGCCAGTGCATGCTACACGTAGCCATACTTCTGTAGCAGCACATTTGCCACTTTATCGGCAGTGGGCTTCTCTATACCGCTACACTGCAGCTAACGGTGTGTATTTGCGGACTAGGGATTCAATTTCGTGCAATAAAATAATCAGAGCTCCAGTTAAGGTGCGTAATTTGGAGGTAAATTTCTTATTTCTCCATCAAAAATGGCAAGTTGGGAGTGCTTTAGAATCGTCTCAATGAGACGATTCTAAAGCACTCTGGACTTAGCCATTTTTGATGAAGAAATAACAAAATTTCACCCCAAGTTGGTTTCAATTTCGTGCAATAGGAATGAATGGCCTTTTTGTGGAATTTATCGGGGTATAAACTTGGAAAAGTCGCGGGAATACTGGACGAAGGCCGGAAGGCCTCGTACCAGTATTCCCGCGACTTTTCCAAGTTTATATCCCCGATAAATTCAACAAAAATGCCATTAATTCCTTATAATTCCAGCATTTTAAATAAATTCATCAAGGGAAAATGTGTAAATCCAGTTTTTTCTTAAGAATTATTTTAACTGGCGCCTCACGGTTACGGAAAGTAGTTCGGCGTGGGAGTTTACTGGGATATAAATTTTGGACAGAGACTTGCTACGGGCCAATCAAATGTTAGGGAATTGTGTAAATATGTTTGTTCTGGAATTATTAAATTATTGCTATAATTCGCTGGATATTCACATTCATGCTTCACTACATTGTTATTGTGAGTAAAGGCAACAGCACGAGACAATCTATTATCATAAATTCACCTAATACAGTTTGTATTAGCAAATATCGTAGGAAGTAAATGTATGTATGTGCTGTTTTTGTTGCTTTCCATATAAATAGTTTCACCACCAGTAAGAATTAACAGTAGTAATATAACACATAAAATAATTAATTCATCATAACCAGTGGTCATAGGTGAACACAATTACATATACCATATTTATTTGAATATTTACACGGTCCATAAGTTCATAATGGAAACGCCCATTCAACGTATTGCGTTTATATCCCAATGAATTACATGAACAGCAAGCGACGTCGCATGACGTCGCGTAGCGTTGTTGATTGGCTACAGTATGTTAATTTATTTCAGCCTTGCTACTGACCCAGGGGGCTATGTAATTTTCTGAAGATGTTAGTGCATTATTATGGCACAAACACAAGATACTTTGATTGTGAAATGACAACAATGTGAAAAGTAATATATTTTACTGCTGAACATGTATGATGGGTTACGGGTGAACAGTTAATAGGGGAGGGGAGGTTACTATTAGATGGATTGACTGAGGTTTTACGTAAGGTCATATACAGATCGGAATGCAAAATAGGGGCAGATTGAATAAACTGTGGCAAACTTAATTAAACAAAAGTATTCATAACCCTAGTTGTGAAGGTCAAAAGGTCAAGGTCATATTAAAGGCAACATGGATGTGTGACATTTGTCTGATGTAAACTCGGGTAAAAACTTTTATCGTGTGAAAAAGTTCAAAGTTGTGAAGGTCATATTTAGGACAGCATTGATGTGTGATATTTGTCCACAGTGTGATGTATTGACATATTAAAGTCATCTATCAAGGGATATAGAAGTTATGACAGAATTGAGAAACTCCGGCGAACTTCTTAAAGGTACATGCCCACTCAGTAGGCACAAAATGTTCTTTATATCAGAGACATCATCCGAGACATTTCCTGGCAAAATAAACATTCATTCCCCATTTCCCCACATACCGATTTGCATTATTATACATTTTATATCACACGTGCACACTGATATCAGGGGCGATAACCGTGTTTCCTTAAAATCTTAACGGACATTACTATTTATTCTCTGAATTTATTTTTTGATGTGAAATGATTATACTTTATAATCTGTTGAAAATACAAATTTTGTATGCGACACATTTAATTTGTATAAATAATTAAAAAATATCATGCCCAGGCTGTCCATTCACTTTCGGTTCCAAATATATAGGAATATAGGGATTTTTTTCCAAAAATATAGGGATTTTTGCCAAAAAAAATAGGGATTTATAGGGACAAAACTCAATATTTTCCAATTTTACGGCATGTATGTGTGTACGTAAAGGATTTTTTCGAGTTAAAAATCTAGATTAATGGCCTCCTCCTCCCCTTATAGCCATTCCGTATCCTCTCCTCTGTTTTTTAAATGGTTTACAATTATTATTAACTTGATTAATTTTTATTTTTTATTTTCTAAAACGGGTTGAGCCACTGCCTGACAAAAAGGTACCGCTTGGCCTTGTATACCAAGCTCACTGAGCTCAGGTTGACTATCTATGCAATCATGGTATACCCTGTCATACCATGATTTCTAAGGGACAATATAATAATTATGCTAATTATGACAGTGTGGATTCACCTGGAGACTTATTCAGAAAAAAGCTTGGACCTATTTAAATTTCTATGTGTTCAACAATAATTTCAATTTTGTGGGTGGAAGATATGTGCAAATATATGGCCCATACATTACTCATGAAAATTATGTGGGGGTGGGGCAAAAATCATTTCAATTCTATTTTATCTCTATTATATCTTTATACTTTTGTTCCATTTTTTCTCGTTCCATTTGTAGCCTCTTAGCTGAGCTAAACTAAGGATGGCAAATTTTTTAAATGTTTGCAGAAAATACAGAATTACACATCTTACAATGAGATAAAAAATGATCCAAACAAAGAAAACTGGTAAATACGATCATAATTTAGTCAAATGCATCCCTAACCTTGCACTGTGTTTAGAATAAACCAGTAAGTTGAATATCAGACTTGATTTTGAGCATTTTACAAAAATTAGTTACTGAATTTTGAAAAATATAGGGATTTATAGGGATTTTGGGAAAATATAGGGATTGCCAAATTTATAGGAATTTATAGGAATTTATAGATAATGGACAGCCTGCATGCCTCATTTGCATATACAAATAGCCCGATGCCACCGCGTATCAGTAAAATACATATTACTAAATGATTATATCTGTATAACGGGCACTCGTAATTTTTAGAACTGGTGGAATAGTGACACAATTATACACTTATTTAATTCCTATAAAGAACATTTTGTGCCTACTGAGTGGGCATGCACCTTTAATGTGTGAATAAGTTCAAAGTTGTGTAGGTCAAAAGGTCAAGGTAATATTAACGACAGCATGGATGTGTGGCATTTGCCCACAAGTATGCTGTGTTGAAATATTTAAGCAATCCTTCAAGGGATTTAGAAGTTACGACATAATTGAGAAACTCCGGCAAACATCTTAATGTGAATTAACAGTTCAAAGTTGTGAAATTCTTAAGGTCATGGTCATACAACGAGCAGCATGGATGTGTGGCATTTGTCCACATGTATGGTGTATTGAAATATTGAAGTAATCTATAAAAGAATATAGAAGTTATGACAGAATTGAGAAAATCTGGCGAACATCTTAATGTGTGAAAGAGTTCAAAATTTTGAAGGTCAAAAGGTCAAGGTCATATTAAGGGAAACATGGATTTGTGGCTTTTGTCCTCAAGTATGATGTATTGAAATATTAAAGTAATCCACCAAGGGATATAGAAGTTATGACAACATTGAGAAACTCAGGCGAACTTCTTCATGTGAATTAAACGTTCAAAGTTATGAAGGTCAAAAGGTCAAGGTCATATTAAGGGCAGCATGGATGTGTGACATTTGAATGATGTATTGAAATATTGAAGTAATCTATCAAGGGATATAGAAGTAATGACATAATTGAGAAACTCCGGCCCGCCCGCGCCGCGGTAAAACATAATACGTACCACGTTTTTTAAAACGGTCGTATAAAAACAATCGCTATATATTACAGGTTTCATAGGCAACTTTTATCTATTGATACATTGTAACCAGAATGTTATAGGTTAAATACGGACACATGTACAATGCATATGAAGGTACATTGTAACGTGTGGCTAAATATTACAGGTTTCATATAGGAAACTGCTACACATATTATAAGTTATTGTGATTCTACACAGGCTATATGGTGTAATATTGCCCGTCTGGAGGTATGTTCACCCGAGGCGATGCCGAGGGTGAACATACCTTCAGACGGGCAATATTACACCATATAGCCTGTGTGAATCACAATAACGTATTTGTCATACCGCAGATCCTGTATTTGGCCGTATAAACATATCTCTTATTTTGATCTTTGCGTTTTTTCAGGAAGAAAAATAATCCGAGATTCGATTTTCTACCGTCAGTCTTAATATAAAGGCGTAAATGAACATTTTGTTTTTTTCTTAAACGAAAACAAACTAAATATGGAGTAAGAAATCCATCGAAAACGACTTTACGACAGTTTTTTTATATCGTGTAATTTAATTTATATTCCACTGCTCTATCGATCTGCTCTCCCTTTGGCGCCTCTAAAATAATGCGACTGGTTCCCAAACATTCGCTGTTATTGCTACGCCGCGGTTTCGTGCGTGGAACCCATAGTTTGTGACCTAAATATAGCCGTGTCACGAAGGCAAGCGCGTTGAGATTTGAAAAGCAATTTTCGTTATTTTGGCTAATTTTTCGCTCATATTTTGATGAGCGAAGAATATTTATGGAAAAATAAACAATATAGACTGGTTTTTAGTGTACAATTTGTTACTTGTATCGATAAATTCGGGGTTTTATTGTGTTTAGTGAGGAATACAATTCGCAATCGGTAGACGCTTGCAAAATGTTCTTCATTGGACGCGAGGCGCCGTAGGGGAATCGCAATTCCTGTATGTCCGACGGCCTTGGCAGGTCATATAATATATATGACAAGGCAAGCTAGCCAATCAAATGCCGAGAAACTTATCTGCGGTATGACATATATATTGTATAACCAGAGTGTTATAGGTTAAATATGGCACATGTACAATGTAGGTTTC
>CM055268.1:86678562-86754781 GCA_029237695.1 Conchocele bisecta
GAAACCTACATTGTACATGTGCCATATTTAACCTATAACACTCTGGTTACTAATATATATATATGTGTAGCAGTTTCCTATATGAAACCTGTAATATTTAGCCAACTGTTACAATGTACCTTCATATGCATTGTACATGTGTCGTATTTAACCTATAACATTTCTGGTTACAATGTTTCTAATAGATAAATGTTGCCTATGAAACCTGTAATATATAGCGATTGTTTTTATACGACCGTTTTAAAAAACGTGGTACGTATTATGTTTTACCGCGGCGCGGGCGGGCCGGAGTTTCTCAATTATGTCATTACTTCTATATCCCTTGATTGATTACTTCAATATTTCAATACATCATTCAAATATCACACATCCATGCTGCCCTTAATATGACCTTGACCTTTTGACCTTCATAACTGAACGTTTAATTCACATGAAGAAGTTCGCCAGAGTTTCTCAATGTTGTCATAACTTCTATATCCCTTGGTGGATTACTTTAATATTTCAATACATCATACTTGAGGACAAAAGCCACAAATCCATGTTTCCCTTAATATGACCTGGACCTTTTGACCTTCAAAATTTTGAACTTTTTCACACATTAAGACGTTCGCCAGAGTTTCTCAATTCTGTCATAACTTCTATATTCTTTTATAGATTACTTCAATATTTCAAGACACCATACATGTGGACAAATGCCACACATCCATGATGCTCGTTGTATGACCATGACCTTAAGAATTTCACAACTTTGAACTGTTAATTCACATTAAGAAGTTTGCCGGAGTTTCTCAATTATGTCATAACTTCTATATCTTGAAGGATTGCTTAAATATTTCAACACAGCATACTTGTGGACAAATGCCACACATCCATGCTGTCGTTACATGCCCACTAAGTAGGCACAACATGTTCTTTATAGGAATTAAATAAGTGTGCCCGTTACGAGTGCCCGTTATACAGATATAATCATTTAGTAATATGTATTTTACTGATACGCGGTGGTATCGGACTATTTTTATATGCAAATGAGGCATGATATTTTTTAATTATTTATACAAATTAAATGTGTTGCATACACAATTTGTATTTTCAACAGATTATAAAGTATACTCATTTCACATCAAAAAATAAATGCAGAGAATAAATAGTAATGTCCGTTAAGATTTTAAGGAAACACGGTTATCGCCCCTGATATCAGTGTGCACGTGTGATATAAAATGTATAATAATGCAAATCGGTATGTGGGGAAATGGGGAATAAATGTTTATTTTGCCAGGAAATGTCTCTGATGATGTCTCTGATATAAATAACATGTTGTGCCTACTGAGTGGGCATGTACCTTTAGGAAGTTCGCTGGAGTTTCTCAATTCGGTCATAACTTCTATATCCCTTGATAGATTACTTTAATATGTTCACATCAGACAAATGTCACACATCCATGTTGCCTTTAATATGACCTTGACCTTTTGACCTTCACAACTAGGGTTATGAATACTTTTGTTTAATTAAGTTTGCCACAGTTTCTTCAATCTGCCCCTATTTTGCATTCCGATCTGTATAACAATTACGACCTTACGTAAAACCTTAGTCAATGCATCTAATAGTAGCCTCCCTCTCCCCTATTAACGGTTCACCCGTAACCCATCATACATGTTCAGCAGTAAAATATCTTACTTTTCACATTGTTGTCATTTCACAATCAAAGTGTCTTGTGTTTGTGCCATAATAATGCACTAACATCTTCAGAAAATTACATAGCCCCCTGGGTCAGTAGCACGGCTGAAATAAATTAACATACTCTAGCCAATCATGCGACGTCGCTTGCTGTTCATGTAATTCATTGGGATATAAACGCAATACGTTGAATGGGCGTTTCCATTATGAACTTATGGACCGTGTAAATATTCGAATAAATATGGTATATGTAATTGTGTTCACCTATGACCACTGGTTATGATGAATTAATTATGTTATGTGTTATATTACTACTGTTAATTCTTACTGGTGGTGAAACTATTTATATGGAAAGCAATAAAAACAGCACATACATACATTTACTTCCTACGATATTTGCTAATACAAAGTGTATTAGGTGAGTTTATGATAATAGATGGTCTCTTGCTGTTGCCTTTGCTCACAATAACAATGTAGTGAAGTATGAATGTGAATATCCAGCGAATTATAGCAATAATTTAATAATTCCAGCACACAAATATTTACACAATTCCCTAACATTTGATTGGCCCGTAGCAAGTCTCTGTCCAAAATTTATATCCCAGTAAACTCCCACGCCGAACTACTTTCCGTAACCGTGAGGCGCAGTTAAAATAATTCTTAAGAAAACGGAAAATAAACACATTTTCTTGATGAATTTATTTAAAATGCTGGAATTATAAGGAATGAATGGCATTTTTGTTGAATTTATCGGGGATATAAACTTGGAAAAGTCGCGGGAATACTGGACGAGGCCTTCCGGCCTTCGTCCAGTATTCCCGCGACTTTTCCAAGTTTATACCCCGATAAATTCCACAAAAAGGCCATTCATTCCTATAGTGCACGAAATTGAAACCAACTTGGGGTGAAATTTTGTTATTTCTTCATCAAAAATGGCAAGTCCGGAGTGCTTTAGAATCGTCTCATTGAGACGATTCTAAAGCACTCCCAACTTGCCATTTTTGATGGAGAAATAAGAAATTTACCTCCAAATTACGCACCTTAACTGGAGCTCTGATTATTTTAGTGCACGAAATTGAATCCCTAGTCCGCAAATACACACCGTTAGCTGCAGTGTAGCGGTATAGAGAAGCCCACTGCCGATAAAGTGGCAAATGTGCTGCTACAGAAGTATGGCTACGTGTAGCATGCACTGGCCAATGCACTACAATGGTTACACCTCCTTTTTGCGACCGGTGTAGAGTCTGATCAGCCTGTGCATCCGCACTGTCTTGCCATGGTCTGCACCGTTCGCCAATCCATCAATGAGAAACCTGTCGTGCTTCTAACAAACGATACAGATAATTTGTTATCAGGCTGCAAGAGTATGCTATTTGATCAGGAGCTACACGTGTCATAAATCCAATACAAGCCATATGTCTACAGTGCAGTTACAATCTTAGCTTGGGTAGTAATTTTTGTATACCCCACCCCCAATCAACTTCACATATTCCATTCTGATTTGGCGATTTTACCCCAATGCAGTAGGTGAATTGCGGTTAAATGACCTTAGCAGTTGATAGGCCGTTAAACACAAATAATTCAACTTTCACATATTCCATTCTGATTTGGCCGTTAAATGCGGTTAAATTACCTTGGCAGTTGATAGGTCGTTAAACACCAATACATGAAATCAACTCCTTTCACATAACTGCTTCATGTTTCACACATGCATACCTTGAATGGTCCTCTATCATGATGTGTAGCTCCTGATTTAGCCACTGCTAAATCCAAGGTCACATACTTAGTGGGTGGCAGGTGGGAGCATGTGATGGATAATTTGACGATCGGGGTTCATCCTCACCGGAATTCCGACTGGAGACCTGGTTTGGCCCTCGCATACGTCTTTGGCATTTTGTATGTGACAGTTAGGTCTGGTTATACCCCATTAATATGTGAGTATTACGATTATTCGTAATCCTATTTTAGGAGAAGGGACCAAGTGACTTTGGTGTGGTATTCCAATTTCAGGGCTGAATATTAGGTTTGAGGCGGCTTTCCGCTGCGCCGAAAACCTATTGTATTCGTTGGTTTTTTTTTTTTTTTTTTTTTTTATTATTCAGCCCTTCAGTCTACAGCCCAAACCGCTGGTCGGATCGACTTCAAATTTTGTATACCGATTTGCATCAACAGTGAGACGAGACGCAATTTTCAGAATTCTCATGACGTCACTTTTTACGAAACCGGAAGTGACGTCATATATCATATAATTCCCTATAACTTCCTTATTTTCCAACCGATTTCAAAAATTCTTTTTGAATTGTAAAGCTGCGAGAATTCTCTATCTTCGCTTCGCTGACAATGTTTGGCTATCTGCTCAAATGAGAGAGCTATAGACATGTGAAATTGAGAAAAATGAAAAAAATCAACAATTTCAGATTTTTATTTTATTTTACGGGTGGTCTTTGAAAACAGTTTCCAAATTTGTACATTAATCTCAGCAACATAATTTTTTGACAGCGTCACGCGGGACATTCATCCGCACAGAAGATGATATTTTTCAGAGCAATGGCTTGAATAGTTCTGATTCAATTGTCTTTCAAAACTTGGACGTTTTTTTTTCAATTTTTCAAATTTGAAATGGTCATAACTTTTTTATTATCTAACCGATTTCAAATATTTTTTTTCCATTAAAAATAGCCAACAAAATTCTCTATCTCCGTTTCGCTGGTAGTTTTTGGCTATCTGCCCAAATGAGAGAGTTGTAGGCATTTGAAGTTTAAAAAAAAAATTGAAATGGTCATAACTTCCTTATTATTCAACCGATTTCAAATATATTTTTTGCATTAAAAAGCCAATAAAATTCTCTATCTCCGCATCGCTGGTAGTTTTTAGCTATCTGCTCAAATGAGAGAGCTACATGCATTTGAAGTTTTTTTTCTTCAATTTTTCAAATTTTAAATGTTCATAACTTTGTTATTATCTAACCGATTTCAAATATTTTTTTTTCCATTAAAAAGCCGCCAACAAAATTCTCTATCTCCGTTTCGCTGGTAGTTTTTGGCTATCTGCCCAAATGAGAGAGTTGTAGGCATTTGAAGTTTGGTTCTTTCATTTTTTTTATTTTCTTTGTTGTTCAACATAATCATGATAATTATACCGATGAAAGCCGAAACAGGCCGAATGCCTGTGGCTGCGGCTAAATTCTTTGATCTTAGCAGCGTGTTAAGTTCATGAGGTCACTGTCTAGAGTTGGATGGCACACTTCGCGTGTTAACTCTATGCGACCACTGACCAGCGTTTGTTAAAGGTACATGCCCACGCAGTAGGCACACAATGTTCTTTATAGGAATTAAATAAGTGTATAATTATGTCACTATTCCACCAGTTCTAAACATTACGAGTGCCCGCTATACAAATATAATCATTTTGTATTAATTAATCAATTTAACTGTTAGCGACGCGCGGCGGTAACAGTCTATTTTGATAATGTGCGTGGACGACGACTTTCACATCACGGCTTGCGGTGCGCATAAGCGCAGTATACTACGCGCGCCAGTCGGCTTCCCAATATGTAAACAAGAATATCAACATGTCGAAACGTCCAGGACGGAAATTGTATGAAACGGCGTCGGCCAAAAAAAAGGCGAAATGTCTGAGGGACAGGCAGTACAGAGAGAGAGATATAGTGGTTAATATTGGCGACCAAATCACCAAATGGAACGAGTTACGTGGAGATTTAGATTTGGACTCGAACTTAAACAATTTTCATTTTATATACGAACTGACATGCTGTAGTCTGGCAGTCAACTAGCTTAACCTGGAAGTGGAGTATATACAATGTTTTTTGATTGATTTTGGTCACTGAGACAATAAAGATTGAAAATCCGCGTGATGACACCCTGTCATCTTTGGGCAACTTTTCTAATTTGCATAAAACCAAGATGGCCGCCAGTGTTCTATTGCATATACTATAATTAGGATATCTCGGCTTCTAGAAGGGATTTTGAAACAATCTAAACTGTTTTAACAGGGCTTTAAGACATTGGGAAACAAATGGAATAATTTTTAATATGATTCGAAAACTCCTTCATTCGGATAAATCCAAAATGGCCGCCAGTGTTCTATTGAATATACTATAATTAAGATATCTCGGCTTCTAGAAGGGATTTTGAAACGATCTAAACTGTTTTAACAGGGCTTTAAGACATTGGGAATCAAATGGAATAATTTGTATTATGATTAGAAAACTCCTTCATTGCATAAATCCAAGATGGCCGCCAGTGTTCTATTGAATATACTATAATTAAGATATCTCGGCTTCTAGAAGGGATTTTAAAACAATCTAAACTGTTTTAACAGGGCTTTAAGACATTAGGAACCAAATGGAATAATTTTTAATATGATTCGAAACTCCTTCATTTGCATAAATCCAAGATGGCCGCCGTACGAACTACACAATCTTCAATTGTAATATATACTTAACCAAACTGTCTTTTTGTATGTTTTCGATGACAAGGGACATATTTTAAGCATCAATGACTTTACGACACAAGGAAACACAATGGAATAGCTTTAATTATCATTTGACAACTCCATCATTTGCATGAAACCAAGATGGCCACTCTCAAATGTCTCATGAGACCGGTTTTATGTCCCCACATTTCTGGATACAATTTTGGATACATTTGAAATTCTTATATCCATGTTAATATATTAGCTTTATTTCATATGCCAATGCTGACCTGAACCAGCCAATGGGTAAATAAATCATTCACATTTCCTTTCCTAAACTACTGTGATATTATTGTTTTTAGTATATGACATTTCACACAGTTATCAATATGATATTTCTCTCATGTGTCTGTGTTGACATTAATACCTGTCTAATTGTCATCGTCGTCATCTGCATCAGAGGCTACATCACAATTAGTCAATTCGTTATGACAGTCCTCAGCATGACACCCGCAGAATACAGTGCACGGTAGTTTACCGCTCACACATCCACATCTTCCTGACTTGCAAGGTCTATCACTTTCACAAGCGCAGCGAATCAGTTTCAAAATCTCTTGTGGGGCAAGGGACACATCTTCATGTATCGGTTTAGGCAGCATAGTCTTGGAACTGTCGTCACGAACGTATCCATGTTCTGTGGGATCTAGCGAGGGAGGGTCTAGATCCAAAGCATGTTTCCAAACAGCTGCCTGCAGGTGTGCTCGTTTGACATTTTCCAGAAATGCTTCTGTTGTGGGAGGTAGAGACTTCAGCTTTGGTATGGCTGTGGTGCCCTTTCCCACCTTTGTGGCCCATGACTTCTTCCTTGCTTCAGACATATTACTTACAGTCCTTGTGTCCATAGCATGCGGCCACAAACTTGGATGCCTGTCTTGTTATATCTGGTAACAATGCATGAATGTCACCCAAAAGTGACAAGGAGTAGCCTTCTCGCAGTACTTTCAGTACCCTGACTTTACCAATACCGAAATAGCATGCACATGTATCAAACCCGGATAGGGCGTGCATAGACAACAGTCCATCTACTATGCTCTGATGTTGTTTAACAGTAGCTTGTTTATGTCAATAACATTTCTACCATGAATCGGCGATTCCATGATCATGTGACTGGTTACTGTCGCTCAAAGTAGTGGTGAAGCAGAAGGATGAAGACGTCGGTGTCATCTGCAATCACTGACACGCCTACTTTGCATTCAGTCGCGACTGATACTGCTTGTTGAACAATGATGCAGTCTGCCTCTTCATGAGATGTAGACATGTCTTCGCGGTTGATCACCACTCCCCCATAACTTATTTCAACTGGTGTGTTATCACAACTGCTAGTGATGACAAGTTTGTGGCCATTGTGTAGTCTCGATGGAAAGTAGTGTCTCTGGTAAGCTCTTGACATATAATTTCCATCAGCTGTGATTTATTTTTCTGACACTGTCAGGACAACTTTCTGTGGGGGTAGAGGTGTATCTAGAGCCAGTCGGTGTACTCTGCTTGCTTCTGTTGTTCTATTGCATCTGGTCGTACTCTTGGTACTGAAATCCTGGTACCTGTCGAACACGAGATAGACATCGCTATAAGTAAGTTTATGTTGGATGTACTGTTTGAAGTTCACAACAAAGTCACGGACTGTCCCATTCGCTGGCCAGTGTATCACCCAGAGGACAGCTGAACCATCTAGCACCCTGCAGTCGACTTTGGGTGATACATTCCTTGATGCCATTTCAACTTGTAGTTGCTTCTTCAACTGTGCCTTAGCCTTTCCAGTTCTCATGTCACCCGAGTCGTTTGAACATCGATGTAGGCACCGGAGATAGCTCATACGATAGTAATGTCTTGATGTCTATTGTGTCGAGACAGCTAGCTTGGAGTCCTATTACTCGGGAAAAGAGAAGAGTGGTATTGAACAATTTTGCTGTACAATATTCACATGCTTTTTTGTTACTTGCATTGTCACCATCTTTTTAGAAATGGGATTGTAGAAGCCATCTGGCCAAGCACTCTCGAATTCTTTCATTTGTTTGGTCCCAATGGTCACAGTCTTATCAACGTTCACTGAAACAGGTGCCACTCGACCACTGACAATGTTCACTAACTTGTCTGCTTCGTTGCTGGTGGACAGAGGATCGATGCTCCGATCTAACTTCTGACGAATGGTTGCCCTGTCAGCTGCGTCTGCTGCAATCCTCGATTTCTGCTCCTCTTTGTGGGTGTCCTGTCTTGCTTCATGATCTGGGTCACTCATACGGGCAATGTCTTCAACCAGCTTACTTCGAATGTGCAGACCAAGTGCCCATGTCTTCAGAGTGTCTGGTCGCAGCGTGATTCCAATGATTCCCCCCATGGCTGTGACCATACCTCATGAAGGTGGTCTCTATAAACATGTCACTCCAGATGCCGTTCCATACACCTGGAATGTGGTGCATGACATGTTCACCTTTCATGAATCTATCTCTGACCTCTGATGGCATTCCTTCCATTGGCCGAAGGTAATATAGCCCATATCGTGCATAATTGACATGCCCGCTGGCGAAAAAGTAAGGCATCATCTGTTGAACAGCCTCCAGATGAAGTGGCCAGTCACCTTCCCTCTCTGCTCTGATGTACTGCATCATGATGAAGACTGGTTTTAATAACCACATCGACCCACAACTTTGCCGTTCTGCTGCTCGCCATATCGTCAAGGAATAAGATGAGTTCATCATAACTTGCCATGTTATTTTCATGTACAATCCTACGCAGCAGTTCCTCGGCAACAATGCGAAGGGCGCGCACATTCTGTGGAAACTTCTTTCCAGACAACATTTTTGCAACCCCCGAAAACGCTTCATTCATGACCTCTGCGAGTCCACTTTCTGCCATCAAGCTTCCAACTGCCCCAACAAAGCTCATTAGCATATGCATGCCGCCAAGACGCAGTACTACATGTTCAAACTGCTCTGGATGTGTCCATAAGATCTGTAATGATACCCTGTACAGTTGTTGATCACATGTAAAGATGGTAAATTCCTGGCCAGTTTGTGCTGTTAGTCTTTCAGCCTGTACTAAGGCGGTCATCATCGTATCCGGATCTGCTGGTGGCATGTCAATAAGAGGCATGTACCACTGCCTTATTCTTGGGTGACAGGGACTGCCCATGCTCTCGACACAGTTTTGTGTTGTATCCGTTGAACTCCGGACATGCATCACCAGACGTAATGTCCTTGATAAAGGCAAAGTCATTTACCGTAGCTCTCTCTTTTGCAATGACCTTGTGAGCCAAGAACTTTAGAGGCAATACTACTCTCTTGGTAGCTTTCATGGGCATGTTTGGTTTCTTTGGTCCATTGTATCGTTGAATCTCCAGTTCATATTGAATTGGAGTTGGCATATCAGCTTTCTTCACACGGGGGATCGTTTGCTGCACAGCATCCTGTGATACAGATGTATGTTGTGGCTGTGTCAGGAGTAGAGCTAAGGAATGTGTGGACAACTTTCCATTTTGAGAAGATATGTCGGCATCAAAGTTGTCAGCGACTGCTGCACTAACCCCACACTGACAATCAGATAAACCAGCCAGACTGGTTTCTGTGGAGGCTGCTATTGCGGCCGATTTCTTGAAGCGAAGAACTTCATCATATGAGCACGAGACTCCAAAATGATGCAGTTGTTTTACTATGTCCTTTGAGTCCTTCATAAGCATACCTAGTGCACTCTGAAGCGTTGTTGGGATGTTCCTGAGCAAACTGGTAATGATATTGCCGATGAGTATTGCTGGTAGAGTTTTGTCTAGTTTTGGCGATATTTTCGCTAGCAAATGAAATAGTGTGTCACTTACACAGTCTGCGGCACTGTCTTTGTCAATTCGGATGTCATAATGCCGTTCAATGTGCTCTACATCTTGGAGTTCTTGAATGATCTTCTTTCCCACACTGTTGATTGCACTATCTAGTTCACCACAGTCATCAGATGGAACCAGCTTTAGGAGACCCGAAGTTTTGCTTCTAAATACAACGAGGTTAGCTACGCCAGGAGACGATAGCACAAGGAGATCTTCACCAAAGTGATGTGAAAGTTGTTTCACCAATTGCTTTCGCGCCGTCAGTCTGGTACCCCCATTGTCTTCATACAATTGGAACAACTCTACAGAGTTCCAGATTTGAGAAAGGTCTTGATTAAGTGTGTTAACAAGTGCATTGAAAGCATCGTCATTCTGTCCAGCATGTGATACGCTTGCAGAGGCACACTTAACCGATCTTTCGCCCAGGAATTTCGACATGCAATCAACATGGTAACGTGCATCGGCAGCATGCAAGTCACTGAGCGCTCCCAGTACACGTACTCTCACCTCGCTAGCCCAGCCATCATTTCGCGTGTCACATGTCTCGAGAATTACGTATTTGAATGATTTCGCACCACTACCTCGATCAGCGGTCCTGCATAAAACAGCACGTCTCCAGCGATCGGGGTGCTTTGGATCCCTTTTCAATATCACACGGAAGGCCACAAAATATACAATGATGCAGGAACTCAAAGTTAGATGCACCAGATCTACGTTGTTGTTTCTTAGGTATACCTCCAGACGTTTGTGGTGGGACTCCTTGTCTTTTGAGGTGTCTATTCACCTGTTGTTGTGAAACATATGTCGACACACAGTTTCTGTGACACTGAATCGTAAGGTCACTGTTAGCGTCAAGTTTTTCTTGTAGCACCACATGTAGGCCATCACCATATTGTTTGCTACACTTGATGATTGTCTTTATTCTCGCACTCCCAGCAGAGCTCAAGTCTGTGGCACCCGGATCACATCCAAACTTCCACTTGAAACAGCACTCTTCTTCCTCCATATTTCTTTTACTGAAAACAGAAGTTAGTACTTAGAAAACAAGAGACCCAGATACCTTAACGTTCACCTGAAGGACTGAGTGCAATTTTCTCTTTTTTCCAACATGTGATTTTTGCTTAGTCAAGGGCAATAACTGTGTCGTTACTGAATGGATCGGCATCAAGAATATGAGGTGCGTAACTACACATGATGACAAACATTCCTGTAACATTTGGCAACTCTAGGTCAACATTTTTTTTTTTTTTTTTTTTTTTTTTTTTTTTTTAAATGTTTGACAAGGTCGTAATAGCATGTACTATGCCTCAGCATATCAGTTACTCCACTGTGATACTAGTATAGGCTGTCGCCATGTCAAGTGAGACGGAATAAAGACTGCATGTACCGTTTAATGGAATGGAGACTGGTTCTGGCTCACATCTTGATGGTGTCCAACTGTTGTCGGGTCGGCAGATAGTTGTAACGATGGCGGGTGATGGCCTCTGGTCATGTTGATGGTATGTCTGAAAAATGATTATGGACGTCTATAGGTCTACATATTTGCCAGCATGAGCAAATTTAGGAAGAGGTGGGGAGTTATTCATCAGTCCGAGTACTGTTACCGTCCGGATATAGGGACATAGATTGGTCGAAAATGACTATCTTCACATTCACGAAAAAATTGGGCAGGGGTTTGGGGCCCAGAACTGCTTTTAGTTTTTTTTCCGGGTGGGGGGGGGGGGGGAGGGCGTTACTCATCATTCCGACTACTGGTACCGTTCGAGTATTGGCATGTAAACACATTAACTATATTCAGCATTTATAATATAAGTTTCAGATCAACAAGAGATGAAGCAAAGTTGTAGTTAATGAGTTTTGAACTATCTACAAGTTTGTTATTAGCATATATAAGTGGATAGAACATGTATAATTACCTGAAATACATCAAAAATAGCAGATGACAGTTTTTTTTTTTGTTGTTGTTGTAGCCTGTAGGTCTTCCACTCCTCCGCTGACTTTTCGGCTCACAATCGCAAAATAGACATTTGTCAGCCATCGTGATGGTCAATTTTGGATTTCTATGAACAGACTAGTCGAAATATTATTTCACTTCAGAAACAGATTCTTTCCCACAGAAAACCGATGTGGGCGCGCCAAGATCATCTTCGTACGTCTATTTGAACAGAAGTTATAATTTTTTCCAGGGTTTTGGTGACCATTTTGGTGGCCATCTTGGATGTTTATACAGTTTTTCGCAGCAATTGATGCTTAAAATCTGTCCCTTGTCATCGAAAACATACACAAAGACAGTTTGGTTAAGTATATATAAATATATTGCCAAATATATGACAATTAGAAGATTTTTGTAGTTTGTACGGCGGCCATCTTGGATTTATGCAAATGAAGGAGTTTTCGAATCATAATAAGAATTATTTCATTTGGTTCCTAATGTCTTAAAGCCCTGTTAAAACAGTTTAAATTGTTTTAAAATCCCTTCTAGAAGCCGAGATATCTTAATTATAGTATATCAAATAGAACACTGGCGGCCATCTTGGTTTTATGCAAATTAGAAAAGTTGCCCAAAGATGACAGGGTGTCATCACGCGGATTTTCATTATTTATGGTCTCAGTGACCCAAATCAATCAAAAAACATTGTATATACTCCACTTCCAGGTATACCCCTAAAATCCCAGTTGACTGCCAGACTACTGTGAGTGCTTTAGAATCGTCTCAACTTCAATGTCAGACTAGGGGGTTAACGGTACACATTTCGTAGAACGTTATATAATGAAAAATGCTTAGGATAGTCAAGCGATTCTGAAAATACAAAACTTTATTTTTTCAATTTCATTGGAATTGCATCAATTTTTTTTGAGTTTCATATGTTTTCGTCATTGGCAATGTCTTCTAATCACTTTGCCAGTGTACGTTTGTCAGTACATCAAGCCTCAAACCGTTGATGCAGCTTCAGCTGCTCTAGTTATATTTGTTCTCGATATGTATGTGTATCGATGTTATGTGAACGATACGATTTTCAACAAATCAATATCAAAACGAGAATGTATTAACGAGACTAATACATGTACCTGCAAGCATAAATATTAAACAATCAACATTCAAAATCGTTTCACCACCAATACATGTAATATACTTTATAAATATAGAATTAGCACAATATATTCCATTGTTCTTCCCAAATTCTGAAAGATGAGTATGCGTGACTGGATTCACCCCTCAATGGTGAATGCATCCTTGCTGTGATTCACCCCTCAATGGTGAATTCATCATTGCTGTGATTCATCACTCAATGATGAATTCATCCTCGCTGGGTGGGATTTACTATTCAATGGTGAATTCATCCTTTTTTTCGGATTGACAGCACAATGATGAATTCATCCTTGCTAGGAGTGGGTGGTTGGTCGGGAGCACGCAAAGGGTAATTTAACGACAGGAATTCCGACTTACATGGTTTGGCCCTCGTGTACATTTTCGGCCTTTTGATACTTGAGAGCTAAATCCTGTTATACCCCATTAAAACCGTAATAAGATTAGTGCTGATCATACCACTTTTGTGGTTGGAGCTAAGTGACTCTGGTGTTGAATGGACACCAGGTCAGGATTCTCCAATTTCAGGGCTGAATATATATATATTTTTCTGTAAATATTGAGTTCTGATTTTGGGAATTTCGCTCATTATGTAATCCTATTTTAGGGGAAGCGGCCAAGTGACTTCGATGTGGTATGTACCTGGCACAAGGTCAGGACCTGGCACAAGGTCAGGTTGTGGGTGGCAGGTGGGAGCGCCGCGATGGGAAATTTAACGATCGGGGTTCATCCTTACCGGAATCCCGACTGGAGACCTGGTTTGGCCCTCACATACGTCTTTGGCATTTTGTATGTGACAGTTGAATCTGTTATACCCCTTATGTGAGTATTACGATATTCGTAATCCTATTTTAGAGAAAGGGGCCAAGTGACTTGGTGTGGTATGGACCTGGCACCAGGTCAGGTTATTCTAATTTCAGGGCTGAATATATTTGTTCTCGATGTAAATATTCCGTTCTAATTTTGGGATCCCCCCCTCCTTGCCCGGCCTTACATGACCTTAGCTGTTGATAGGCCGTTAAACACTAATAATCAAACAAACAAACAAGGCCAGGTTATTCTAATTTCAGGGCTGAATATATTTGTTCTCGATGTAAATATTTCGTTCTGATTTTGGGATTCCCCCCCCCCCCCCAACCCCCCCCCCCCATGCAGCATGTTAAAACGGGATCGAACCCGTTTGCCCGGCCTTACTTGACCTTGGCTGTTGATAGGCAGTTAAACACCAATAAACAAACAAACAGACCTATCATTATGGATAGGTTAAATACGGGATAGTCCAACCCGTTGGCCCGGCCTTAACTGTTGATATGCCGTTAAACAACAATAATGATCAATCAATCAATCATCCTTGCTGGGATCCACTTTTCAGTTGTGAATTCATCCTTGCTGGGATTAACCAATCAATGGTGAATTAATTATTGCTGGGATTAACCAATCAATGGTGAATTCATTCTTACTGGGATCCACCCCTCAATGGTGAATTCATCCTTGCTGGATCCACCCCTCAATAGTGAATTCATACTTGCTGGGATCCACCCCTCAATGGTGAATTCATCTTTGCTGGGATCCACCCATCAATGGTCATTTCATCCTTGCTGGGATCCACCTTTCAATGGTGAATTCATCTTTGCTGGGACCCACCCCTCAATGGTGAGTTCATCCTTGCTGGAATCCACCCCTCTATGGCGAATTCATCTTTGCTGGGATCCACGACTCGATGGTGAATTCATCTTTGCTGGGATCCACGACTCAATGATGAATTCATCCCTGCTGGGATCCACCCCTCTATGGTGACTTCCTCTTTGTTGGGATCCACCCATCAATGGTGAATTCATCCTTGCTGGGATCCACCCCTCAATGGTGACTTCCTCTTTGTTGGGATCCACCCATCATTGGTGACTTCCTCTTTGTTGGGATCCACCCCTCAATGGTGACTACCTCTTTGTTGGGATCCACCCCTTAATGGTGACTTCATCCTTGCTGGGATCCACCCCTCAATGGTGAATTCATCATTTCTGGGATCCACCCCTCTATGGCGACTTCCTCTTTGTTCGGATCCACCCATCAATGGTGACTTCCACTTTGTTGGGATCCACCCATCAATGATGACTTCCTCTTTCTTGGGATCCACCCCTCAATGGTGACTTCCTCTTTGTTGGGATCCACCCCTCAATGGTGATTTCATCTGTGCTGGGATCCACCCCTCAATGGTGAATTCATCCTTGCTGGGGTGGGTGGTTGGTCGGGAGCATGTGAAGGGTAAATTAACTGTAGGGGTTCCTCCTTTTTGGCCCTCAGGTACGTTTTAATCTTTGGCTCTTTTGTTACCTGGGAGTTGAATTGGGTTATTGCCCATTATAAAAATAGTAAGAATATTACGGATCACACTGCTTTTGGCTGGGGGCCAAGTGATTCTGGTGTGGTGAGGACCTGGCATCAGATCAGGATTATTCTGATTTCAGGGCTAAATATATAGCTTTTTTTATTGTAAATATTCAGTTCTGATTTTGGGATTTCCCCCCCCCCATTCCCCCCCCCCCCCATTCAAGTACATGGCCTTAAATGACCTTATCTGTTGATAGGCCGTTAAACCCCAACAATCTTGTTGGGATTACCCCTCAGTGGGTGAATTCATACTTGCTGGGATCCATCCCTTAATGGTCAATTCATTCTTGCTGGGATCCACCCATCAATGGTGAATTCATCTTTGCTAGGATCCACCCTCAATAGTGAATTAATTCTTGCTGGGATCCACCCCTCAATGATGAATTCACCCTTGCTGGGATCCACCCTTCAATGGTGATACATCTCTCAATGGTGAATTCATTCTTGCTGGGATCCACCCCTCAATTTGGAATTAATTCCTGTTGGGAGTCGCCCCTCAATGCTGAATTCATCCTTGCTGGGATCCACGACCCAATGGGTGAATTCATCTTTGTTGGGATCCACCCCTCAATTGAGAATTCATTCTTGCTGGTATCCACCTCTCAATGGTGAATTCATTGCTGCTGGGATCCACCCCTCAATGGTGAATTCATCCTTGCTGGGATCTACTCATCAATGGTGAATCTATCCTTGCTAGGATTCACCCGTCAATGGTGAATTCATTCTTGCTGGGATCCACCCGTCAATGGTGAATTCATCCTTGCTTGGATTCATTCCTCAATGGTGAATTCATTCTTGCTGGGATCCACCCGATGGATGGTGAATTTTTCCTTGCTGGGATCCACGACTCAATGGGTGAATTCATCTTTGCTGGGATTCACCCCTCAATTGTGAATTCATTATTGCTGGTATCCACCTCTGAATTCATTCTTGCTGCGATTCAACCCAGAATGGTGAGTTCATCCATGCTGGGATCCACCTCTCAATGGTGAATTCATTGTTGCTGGGATCCACTCCTCAATGGTGAATCCATCCTTGCTAGGATTCATCCCTCAATGGTGAATTCATCCTTGCTGTGATCCACCCTTCAATGGTGAATTAATTCTAGCTGGGATTCATCCCTCAATGGTGAATTCATCCTTGCTGGGATCCACCCCTCAATGGTGAATTAATTTTTGCTGGGATCCATCCCTCAATGGTGAATTCATTCTTGCTGGGATCCACCCCTCGATGGATGGTGAATTTTTCCTTGCTGGGATCCACGACTCAATGGGTGAATTCATCTTTGCTGGGATCCACCACTCAATTGTGAATTCATTCTTGCTGGTATCCACCTCTGAATAGTGAATTCATTCTTGCTGCGATTCAACCCAGAATGGTGAGTTCATCCACGCCGGGATCCACCTCTCAATGGTGAATTCATTCTTGCTGGGATCCACCCCTCAATGGTGAATTCATCCTTGCTGGGATCCACTCCTCAATGGTGAATCCATCCTTGCTAGGATTCACCCCTCAATGGTGAATTCATCTTTGCTGGGATCCACCCCTCAATAGTGAATTCATCTTTGCTGGGATCCACCCTTCAATGCAGAATCCATTCTTGCTGTGATCCACCCTTCAATCGTGGATTCATCCTAGCTAGGATCTACTCTTCAATGGTGAATTCATACTTGCTGGTATCCATCCCTTAATGGTGAACTCCTTCTTGCTGGGATCCACCATTCAATGGTGAATTAATTCTAGCTGGGATTCATCCCTCAATGGTGAATTCATCCTTGCTGGGATCCACCCCTCAATGGTGAATTAATTGTATCCCCCGGACTCCATCGGGGGATACTATGGATTTGACAGCGCGCCGCGTCCGCGTCCGCGTCCGCGGTCCGCGGTCCGCGTCCGCCGTAGACACTTCTTGTCCGGAGCATAACTCGAACACCCTTTGGAATATTTTCATGAAACTTCACACATGCATAGACCACGACCCGAAGGTGTGTCGCGCACAAGAATGACAACTCTTGCATAGCTAATTTTTTAGTTATCTCCCTGTTTTGTTTCTCGCACTGATTTCGTGTCCGGAGCATAACTCCACCACCCTTTCGAATATTTTCATGAAACTTCACACATGCATAGACCACGACCCGAAGGTGTGTCGCGCACAAGAATGACAACTCTTACATAGCTAATTTTTTAGTTATCTCCCTTTTTTGTTTTCGCTCACTGATTTCCTGTCCGGAGCATAACTCGACCACCCTTTGGAATATTTTCATGAAACTTCACACATGCATAGACCACGACCCGGAGGTGTGTCGCGCACAAGAATGACAACTCTTGCGTAGCTAATTTTTCAGTTATCTCCCTTTTTTGTTTTGCGCACTCTACAAACTGGACAATAATGCATGAAGACTTGTTTTCTCGTGTGCTCTGTATACCTTTTCTCGTGTGCTCTGTACACCTTACATGTAGAGAGAACAATAGAAACTGGGAGAACCATGTGCTAAGCATGGGCTAGCATGTGCAGATGTCCAGCGCTTGACCACTGCTGACCAGGTAATTTATACAGGTAAATCACTACATTGGGTACTGTGTTGAAAATATTGTGGCATTATGTGGACCTCTGCAGATATATGTAGATAAATATAGGACTATTAAAAAAAAATCTGGTCTCCAATAGCAAGCATTATTATTTTTAAACTTTTTTTTTTTTTTTTTTCATTATTTTTTTCATTTTTTTTTTTCATTTTTTTTTTTCATTTTTTTTTTCATTTTTTTTCAATTTGACTGGAAAAAAAATCTGGGCTCCAGTAGCAAGCATTATTATTTTTAAACTTTTTTTTTCCATTTTTTTTTTTTCATTTTTTTTTTTTTTTTTTTTTTCATTTTTTTTCTTCAAATTATTTTTCAATTTTTGTCCAGTAGCAGAAGGTCGTAAGTGCTATATACAGACTATTCACCTGTGCATGTGCTAGCATGTGCAACTGACCACTGACCACTTACAGGTAATTTATACAGGTAAATGATTATATTACATTTCCGTAAACTGTGTTGAAAATATTGTGGCATTATGTGGACCTGTGCAGATATATGTAGATAAATATAGGACTATTAAAAAAAATTCTGGGCTCCAGTAGCAAGCATTATTATTTTTAATTTTTAAACTTTTTTTCCATTTTTTTTTTTCATTTTTTTTTTCAAATTCTTTTTCAATTTTTGTCTAGTAGCATAAGGTCGTAAGTGCTATATACAGACTATTATCATATAATAAAACAATTATTGACTAGTGAGCCATAGAATATAATCTGATATTCTATGGTTCACTAGTCAATAATTGTATAATATGTTCGGGCCAGTGAAAATTGCTTTCGGGCCCAGGCTCGAGGTCAAGGCGGGACAAGGCGAGGCATCTGATTCCGCGGAATTCTTGTTTACTTATCTCCCTTTGTTGTTTCGTGCTCTGATTTTGTATCCAGAGCATAACTCGAACACGCATATACGCATGCTCTAATGGTCCTCTACCGCCCTGTGCCAAAAATCCACGTTCGTTCTGCCCGTCAAGCCCAGGGTCAAGGTCACATACTTAGTGCTTCAAAAACATTAACGCTTGGGTAAATATCTTATACTTTCTGTTTTCTTTCATGGATCATCTTCATATTTTCATATACGCATTGCTCTAATGGTCCTCTGCCGCCCTGTGCCAAAAAATCCACGTTCGTCACTGCCCCCGCCAAGCCCAGGGTCAAGGTCACATAACTTAGTGCTTCAAAAAAAACTTTAACGCTCGGGTAAATATCTTATAATTTCTGTTTTCTTTCATGGATCATCTTCATATTTCATATACGCATTGCTCTAATGGTCCTCTACCGCCCTGTGCCAAATCCACGTTCGTCCTGCCCCCGCCAATCCCAGGGTCAAGGTCACATACTTGGTGCTTCAAAAACTTTAATGCTCAGGTAAATATCTTATAATTTTTCTTTCCATTCACGGATCAACTTCATATTTCATATATGCGTTGCTCTAATGGTCCTCTACCGCCCTGTGCCAAATCCACGTTCGTCCCGCCCCCGCCAAGCCCAGGGTTAACATCATATACTTAGTGCTTCAAAAACTTTAACGCTCAGGTAAATATCTTATAATTTCTGTTTTCTTTCACGGATCAGCTTCATATTTCATATATGCATTGCTCTAATGGTCCTCTACCGCCCTGTGCCAAATCCACGTTTGTCCTGCCCCCGCCAAGCCCAGGGTCAAGGTCACATACTTGGTGCTTCAAAAACTTTAACGCTCAGGTAAAAGAAAATTTTGACTTGCAATTTGGCCTCATTTATTATCAAAGCGATATGTGGACATCCGTGTTCTATGAACACATTTTCTAGATTTTATTAAACTTCACACATGCATAGAAGACGACCCAAAGGTGTGTCGCACGTAAGAATGACAACTCTTGCGTCGTTAATTTCTTAGTTATCTCCCTTTGTTGTTTCGTGCACTGATTTCGTGTCTGGAGCATAACTCGAACACCCTTTGGAATATTTTCATGAAACTTCACACATGCATAGACCACGACTCTAAAGGTGTGTCCCGCAAGAATGACAACTCTTGCATCACTAATTCTTTAGTTATCTCCCTTTGTTTTTCCGTCACTGATTTTGTCTCCGGAGCATAACTCGAACACCCTTTTTTCAAACTACTTGTGTATCTGGGGAGGGGGATACACATGCGCTTGTCGACAAGCGTCCATTTCTAGTTCTTGCTGGGATCCACCCTTCAATGGTGAATTCATCCTTTCTGGGATCCATCCCTCAATGGTGAATTCATCCTTGCTGGGATCTACTCCTCAATGGTGAATCCATCCTTGCTAGGATTCACCCGTCAATGGTGAATTCATCCTTTCTGGGATCCATCCCTCAATGGTGAATTCATTCTTGCTGGCATCCACCCCTCAATGGGTGAATTAATTTTTGCTGGGATACATCCCTCAATTGTGAATTAATTCCTGCTAGGATCCGGTGAGTTCATCCTTGCTGGAATCCACCCCGCAATGGTGAATTCATCCTTGCTGTGATCCACCCTCAATGGTGAATTCATCCTTGCTGGGGTCCACCCTCAATGGTGAATTCATCGTCGCTGGTACTCAATGTGGGAATTCATCTTTGCTGGGATTCATCCCTCAATGGTGAATTAATGATTGCTGGGATCCACGATCAATGTGTGAATTCATCTTTGCTGGGATTCATCACTCAATGGTAAATTAATTCTTGCTGGGATCCACCCCTCAATGGTGAATTCATTCTTGCTGAAATACACCCCTCAGTGGTGAATTCATCCTTGCTGGTATACACCCCTCAATGGTGAATCCATCCTTGCTGGGATCAACCCCTCAATGGTGAATTCATCCTTTCTGGTATCCACCCCTCAATGGTGAATTCAAATTTGCCGGGATTCAACCCTCAATGGTAAATTCATCCTTGCTGGGAGCTAGCCCTCAATTGTGAAGCCATCCTTGCTGGGATCCACCCCTCAATGGTGAATTCATCATTGCTGGTATCCTCCACTCAGTGGTGAATTCATATTTGCTGGAATTCACACCTAAATGGTGAATTCATCCTTGCTAGGATCCATCACTCAATGGTGAATCTGTCCTTGCTGGGATCCACCCCTCAATGGTGAATTCATCCTTGCTAGTATCCACCCCTCAATGGTGAATTCAAATTTGCTGGGATTCATCCCTCAATGGTGAATTCATCCTTGCTGGCATCCATCCCTCAATGGTGAATCCATCCTTGCTAGGATTCACCCCTCAATGGTGAATTCATCCTTACTGGGATCCACCCCTCAATGGTGATTTCATCCTTACTGGGATCCACCCTTCAATGGTGAATCCATCCTTGCTGGGATCCACTCCTCAATGGTGAATTCATCCTTGCTGGTATCCACCCCACAATGTAAAATTCAAATTTGCTGGGAATTCACCCCTCAATGGTGAATTCATCCTTGCTGGGATCCACCCTTCGAAGGTGAATTCATTCTTGCTAGGATCCATCGCTCTATGGTGAATTTATCCTGGCTGTGATCCGCGACTCAATGGGTGAATTCATCTTTGCTGGAATCCATCCCTCAATTGTGAATTCATTTTTGCTGGGATCCACCTCCCAATGGTGAATTCATCCTCGCTCGGATCTACCCCTCAATGTTGAATTCACTCTTGCTGGGATCCACTCCTCAATGGTGAATTCATCCTTGCTGGGATTCATCTCACAATGGTGAATTCATTCTTGCTGGGATCCATCCCACAATGGTGAACTCATTCTTGCCTGGATCCACCTTTCAATGGTGAATTCATTCTTGCTGGAATCCACCCCTCAATGATGAGTTCATCCTTGCTGGGATCTACCCCTCAGTGGTGAATTCATCCTTGCTGGGATCCACTCCTCAATGGTGAATCCATCCTTGTTGGAATCCTCCCCTCAATGATGAGTTCATCCTTGCTGGGATCCACCCCTCAGTGGTGAATTCATCCTTGCTGGGATCCACTCCTCAATGGTGAATCCATCCTTGTTGGAATCCTCCCCTCAATGGAGAATCCATCCTTTCTGGGATCCACCCCTCAATGGTGAGTTCACCCTTGCTGGGATCCACCCGTCAATGGTGAATCCATCCTTGCTGGGATCCACCCCTCAATGGTGAATTAGTCCTTGCTGGGATCCATCCCTCAATGGTGAATCCATCCTTGCTGGGATCCATTCCTCAATGGCGAAATCATCCTTGCTGGTATCCTTCCCTCAATTGTGAATTCATATTTGCTGGGATTCATCCCTCAATGGTGAATTCATCCTTGCTGGGATCCACCAATCAATGGTGAATTCATCCATTCTGGGATCCATCCCTCAATGGTGAATTCATTATTGCTGGGATCCACCCCTCAATGGTGAATTCATCCTAGCTGGGATCCACGACTCAATGTTGAATTCATTCTAGCTGGGATCCGCCCCTCAATGGTGAATTCATCCTTGTTGAGATCCACCCCTCAATGGTGAATTCGTCCTTGCTGGGATTCATCCCTCAATGGTGAATTCATCCTTGCTGGGATCCACCCCTCAATTGTGAATTCATCCTTGCTAGGATCAACCTGTCAATGGTGAATTCATTCTTTCTGGGATCCACCCCTCAATGGTGAATTCATTATTGCTGGGATCCGCCCCTCAATGGTGAATTCATCCTTGCTGGGATCCACGACTGAATATTGAATTCATTATTCTTGGGATCCACCCCTCAACGGTGAATTCATCATTGTTGGTGTCCATCCCTCAATGGTGAATTCATCCTTGCTGGGATCCACCCCTCTGTGGTGAATCCATCTTTGCTGGGATCCACCTCTCAATCGTGAATTCATCTTTGCTGGGATCCACACCTCAATGGTGAATTCTTATTTACTGGGATCCACCCCTCAATGGTGAATCCCTCCTTGCTGGGATCCACCCATCAATGGTGAATTCGTCTTTGCTGGGATCTATCCCTCAATGGTGTATTTGTCTTTGCTGGGATCCACCCCTCAATGGTGAATTCATCCTTGCTGTGATGTCCATCCCTCAATGGTGAATTCATCCTTGCTGGGATCCACCCCTCTGTGGTGAATCCATCTTTGCTGGGATCCACCTCTCAATCGTGAATTCATCTTTGCTGGGATCCACACCTCGATGGTGAATTCTTATTTACTGGGATCCACCCCTCAATGGTGAATCCCTCCTTGCTGGGATCCACCCATCAATGGTGAATTCGTCTTTGCTGGGATCTATCCCTCAATGGTGTATTTGTCTTTGCTGGGATCCACCCCTCAATGGTGAATTCATCCTTGCTGTGATCCACCCCTCTGTGGTGAATTTGTCTTTGCTGGGATCCACCCCTCAATCGTGAATTCATCTTTGCTGGGATCCACCCCTCAATGGTGAATCCATCCTTGTTGGGATACACCCCTCAATGGTGAATCCATCCTTGCTGGGATACACCCCTCAATGGTGAATCCATCATTACTGGATCCAACCCTCAATGGTGAATTCATCCTTGCTTGGATCCACCCCTCTGTGGTGAATCCATCTTTGCTGGGATCCACCCCTCAATCGTGAATTCATCTTTGCTGGGATCCACACCTCAATGGTGCATCCATCCTTGCTGGGATACATCCCACAATGGTGAATTCATATTTGCTGGGATCCACCCATCAATGGTGAATCCATCCTTGCTGAGATCAACCCATCAATGGTGAATTCAGCTTTGCTGGGATCATTCCTTAATGGTGTATTTGTCTTTGCTGGGATCCACCCCTCAATGGTGAATTCATCCTTGCTGGGATCCATCCCACTGTGGTGAATTTGACTTTGCTGGGATCCACCCCTTAATCGTCAATTCATCTTTGCTGGGATCCACCCCTCAATGGTGAATCCATCCTTGCTGGGATACACCCCTCAATGGTGAATGCATCATTACTGGATCCACCTCTTATTGGTGAATTCATCCTTGCTGGGATCCACCCCTCTGTGGTGAATTTGTCTTTGCTGGGATCCACCTGTTAATCGTGAATTCATCTTTGCTGGGATCCACCCCTCAATGGTGAATCCATCCGTGCTGGGATAAACCCCTCAATGGTGAATTCATCTTTGCTGGGATCCACCCCTCAATGGTCTATTTGTCTTTGCTGGGATCCACCCCTCAATGGTGAATTCATCCTTGCTGGGATACACCCCTCAATGGTGAATCCATCCTTGCTGGGATACACCCCTCAATGGTGAATGCATCATTACTGGATTCACCCCTCAATGGTGAATTCATCCTTGCTGGGATCCACCCCTCAATGGTGAATTCATCCTTGCTGGGATCCACCCCTCAATGGTGAATTCATTCTTGCTGGGATCCACCCTTCAATGGTTAATTCATCCTTGCTGGGACCCACCCGTCTGTGGTGAATTTGTCTTTGCTGGGATCCACCCCTCAATCGTGAATTCATCTTTGCTGGGATCCACGCCTCAATGGTGAATTCATCCATCCTTGCTGGGATCTTCTGATCAATGGTGAATTCGTCTGTACTAACGTACATCATAGAAAATGTTGTACCTTCGGACATCTGCGTAATTTCATGAAATATTTTCCGTAAATGTTGACACAATTTTCATTCCGCATGTACGTAAAAATTGTGTCAATTTTTTACGTTATTTATGAAAAATATTGTAAATTTTGTAAACGTATTTAATGAAATTACGCAGATGTCCGAAGGTACAAACTCGTGTGTTTAATGTATCGTTGGTTAATCAGTGGCGTAGCCAGTGGTGTGCTCCCACAGCTCTTTCCAAACTGGAGCCACAATTCGCACTCATTCTGCAAGAACAAGACTACGCCACTGCGTTTCTATGATAATTGCTTCGTACGGGTGATTAGATATACCGGTTTTAATTTAACTACATCTGAACAAGTGTATTAATTATCCCCTCGCCGATAGGCAAGAGAGGATATGGCGTTAATGTATGTACGTGCGTGCGTGCGTGCGTGCGTACGTTAGTAAAAACATTGTTTTCGCGCCTGCTTTAGCAGAAGGCGCGACTATCGTCCATATAACTTTAATATTACCAGACAGATTGCTTCAACATGTGAGCATATGGAAAACACTCATGCGCCCATTAACATGACCTTGACCTTTTGTACCTTCACATTTTTGTGGAAACACTTACACATTTTTTGCATCAAAAGGTTTGTCCAAGTTTCTTCATCATCGTATAACAATAATATTACCTTATTGATTACTTCAATATGTGGACACGTGATACCTGTAAGGATTTGGAACACACTCGTGCCGCCATAACATGACCTTGACATGGTTGTGGAAACACTTAGCCATTTTTTTATGTCAAACGGTTTCTTCAACCTTGACCTTTTTCGTGTTTTAAGCATGCACTTCTCTGATGATGCTAACTTTAACACATGCCCATGATCATGTTACGGTGAAATGCCTCGGCAGGGGCGACATCCAGTAGATGGCCACACTAGTTATATATGCTCCCCCTTGTCATATGTCGAGGTCAAATCACTTTGAAATTCCCAGTTTTAGCTGTCCGTGCCACCGCCGCAAACTGGTGAAATTGACCATTAGCTTGGCAATACTAAGATGGCACAGATGACAACTCAATGCGCAGTATAGCATACACTCGGAAGAACAGTAGTCATGCAGATAAGCACATTATGAAACTGTGTATACAAGCAATGCATGGGTTCCCTAACATGTTCATGGGTAGTACCAATCGAATCACGTCCTATGACTGCTGGAAATCCAAAATATCTCATAAATATACTTGTGTATATTGTGCTCCACATACACATGCACATGATAATATATGGTTGTATCTTTATACATTTGAGTACTATATACACTTGCCGGATGCAGAATGAAATATATTTCATTATCATACGTTCCAAAATGGCCGCCAGAAAATGTGTTTGTTTTACATAAATGGACACAATTTGCATATAGCAAGAACTATGCAATACAACAGCAGCGAAATGCATGCTACCGGTACAGGGGGCCGTTTCACTAAACTTCGTACGACTAAAATGTTCGTACGTGTACATTTGGATCGTCTGGAAATTTCATTTGATGAATTTACATTTATTGAGCATAGTTGGTGAAATGTGAAATTTACATAATTACATAGTTTTACACTTACGAAAATTTTAGTCGTATGCAGCTTAGTAAAACGGCCCCGTGTGGATTAAAGGTATACATATGCCCACTCGGCATGCTCGGTAGGCACAACATTAAATAAGTGTATCAGTGTGTCACTATTCCACCAGTTCTAAAGATTACGAGTGCCCGCTATAAAGTTATCATTTAGTAATATGTATTGTACTGATAGGAACTCGCAGTGGTATCGGGCTATTTTCATTTGCAAATGAGGCAGGATATTTGTTAACTAGTTATACTAATTAAAGGTACATGCCCACTCAGTAAGTACAAAATGTTCTTTATATCAGAGACATTTTCTGGCAAAATAAACATTCATCACCATTACACCACGTATTGAATGGCATTATTATACATTGTATATCAGACGTAAATTTCCACACTGATATCATGGGCGATAACCGTGTTTCCTTAAAATGTTAACGGATATTACTATTTATTCTCTGTATTTATTGTGTATGTGCAATGATCATACTTTATAATATATCGAATATATCAGGTGACGCATTTAATTAGTATAAATAATTAACAAATATGCCTCATTTGCATATGAAAATAGCCTGATACCACCGCGAGTCACTATCAGTAAGATAAATATTACTAAATGATTATATTTCCATAGCGGGCACTTGTAATATTTAGAACTGGTGGAATAGTGACACAATTATACACGTAATTAATTGATATAAAGAACAGATTGTGCCCACTGAGTGTGCATGTACATTTAAATGCGCCACTTTAAAACATAATATTTGCAAATTAAAGCACATAGACACAGGCCCGTAGTCGGGGGGGGGGGGGGGGGGTGGGGGGGGGGGGGGGGGAGCGGTCGGACGATCCCCCGTCCAGCATGCACTATATCTAAATTATTGTAATTGTTATGCCCCACCACGACAGTGGATGTGGCATTTAGTGTTACCCTCGTCCGTCCATCCGTCCGTCCATCACTAACCTTGTAACTCGTAAAACTGTTAAACCGTACTAGCTACAGACCTGAAACTTGGTATTTGTAGGTTTCTTGTGATGAGAGTAGATTAATTATCTCCCCCCCCCCCTTTCGACATCACCAATTTGCCTTGTAAGTTGTAACACTTTTAAACCGTAATCGCTGGAGGCTTGATACTTTGGATGTAGCTTTTTATGGTGTATAGATGCACAAAGCGAATTTCCATTTTTTTCTTTTTTTTCTTATATTTAACGGCGGCACTGGCTCGAGGACCTTGCATGCCGTCTCCCAAGAATGGGAGAAAGAACGGAGGTAGAGATTTTTTGAGAGAAGCCGGTAATTCGTATTTACAGAGCAACTACGAATTATCGGTACCCATTCACAGCTGAGTGAACTGGAGCAGTGTGGATAAAGTGTCTTGCTCAAGGACACAACGCAGCGCCTCCGGTGAGGCTCGAACCCACGACCTTTAGATCAGCAGTCTGACGCTCTAACCACCAGGCCACTGCGCTCCTGGCGAATTTCCATTTTTGACATAACACTGATATATAAGGATTGTCTCCCCTTTTGGACTTAGAATTTTGTCTCGTTTACTATGAAAGCGATATGTGGGACATCCGTGTTCTATGAACACATTTTCTAGTTTAATATCGGTACAATCACAATCAAGACCTGCATGATGGGAAGAGTTCGGTAATTAATCAGAGGCTGTGTCTGAGCTTTCTCTCTGTGTTGGCTATTAAATTAAATTTTAAAGAGTATGATGTTCTGGTGTATCCGAAAATCGCAAAGCTTCTGAGAATTGCATGTACTCTGCCTGTGACGTCGTGCGCGTGTGAACGATCGGCCAACACACTCAGGAGGCTGAATACATTCATGCGTGCCAGCAAGAGGATTGTCTTTCTTCATTGGTCCTCATACATACTCACTATGATATGGCGGTGGACTTGGACCAAGTGGTAAACATTTTCTCCAAACTACATCACAGAAAGGTGGAGCTAGGAAGTATTTTTGGACGCTTCGGATGACTAGCCAGGCACTTCGAAATTACATGTTTGCAGTATACCATTACTGTGTTGGTGTTGCTTTATATCGCGCCGGCTGTGGGTGGTTGGTCGGGTGAACGCGACGGCGTAAATTAACGATGGGTTCCTCCTTATAGGCATCACGATTTGCCTGGTTTGGCCCTCGAGTACGTTTTTATATTTGGCTCTTTTGTTACCTGGGAGTTGAATTGGGCTATTGCCCATTATAAAAGATAGATTTTTACTGATCCTATTGCTTTTGGGTGGGGGCCAAGTGATTCTGGTGTGGCGAGGACCTGGCATCAGATCAGAATTATTCTGAGTTCAAGGCTGAATAAAGTTTTTTTTATTGTAAATATTCAGTTCTGACTTTGGGATTTTCCCCCATTTGTACATGCACTTGAACATGTACATGTACTTGTACAGATAATATATGGGATTTAGTACTAAACACATTGACCAGGTCTTAAATGACCTTAACTTAGCTGTTGATATGCCGTTAAACCCCAGCAAACAAACAAACAAACAAACAAAATTATCGCGCCCGCTAGCGGATAGCTACTATAATTCGCCTCCGATATGTTATCTACGGCTACAATTTGACCCATTCAAAAATGTGAGCAACCGAAGTGCATACCCAAACCTGTTGATCATCATGTTATGTCAAAATTTAGTCAACTGTATATGTTATACCTTTAAACAAATAATCTTTGATGTAGATCGAACTAGTAAATTGTCAAAAATAAGAGAACAGGGAAATCATTTTCCCATGGAAGCCATCTTTTCTCTAATTGTTATCCAACATAGTTTGTGTATGTAGCCTACTTTATATCACCAACCACATTCAAACATGTGACCATCAAATGCCTTGGCGAACGCGATAGGCAGGGCGCGCCCATCTAGTTAATTGTTTGTCACAATTCTTGGAACAGCGATGTTGCCGGTCAACAGCGTGCAGTTATTGACAACCTCGTGGCAAATTAATGACGTCAAACGAACTTTAACCAATCAACAACATCACGCGACGTCACGTGGGTCTTGTATTGAGATGTAAACTCGGACAAATGTATAAATTCGGACGCATCGGTATAAATGACAGACGATAATAAGTTGCTGGAGGTCAATCGATGAGTCCAAATACAGGTACACCACGTGTATTATCATATCATAGCCTCGTGTTCGTGCATAATAGCTACATGATAAAGTGCACATGCATGCATGTCAATATATATACACGTAATAGTGTATCTTGGTGCGCAAAATAGACATGTAGTGTGGCTCAGTGGTAATGAAGCGGGATAATATCCGTTTGCAGAACATTGTATGTATCATGTAATTTTGTATAGAGTAAATACGTGTAGAATTAGGATTTCAAATTGTCTAAAATGTCACATAAGGTATAACGTACCAACCGTCGTGCCACGGTGGTTAGAGAAACGAGTCATATGACCCATGAGAACAGCGCATGCAGACCCTGATGAGTGTGCGCAACAGCACAGTCTGGTTAAGGTTTGCGCTGCTAGTCATTCAGTCAATGACACGCTCACGTTATTCGAACAATTTATATTTATAAAACGTTTATTGCCCGCGGTGGTGTTCCAGTGCATTAACAATTTGACTGACTATAGGTGCCATCGTCTCCCTTTCTCCAGCCACCGTCACATATTATTAAACACCCACACCGACATGTATGTCATCGTCAGAATAAGCGAAGAGAGCCAATAATTCTTGTTGCACTGTCGTGTGAATACGGCCCAATTGACATCCCAAGATCGGGCCACCGAGTAAGCATAGTTTTCACAAAGCAGGAACGTGTGAATAGGTATACCTCGATTATTGAAACGACAAGTAAGCTTAATGTAGCCTTGGACTTCTAAAAAAGAGCTAGCATTACCTTCAAAATATGTTAACTCCCCACACTTGAGTACAATGTAGTTATAGATAACGGGTAGTATTGACGGGTTGCGGTAAGTAGTTACTGGCGTTGCTGGTGGAATGACGGGCATTTTAAAGAGAATTGCTCGGCATAATCTACATCGAGTATACAGTCACACAATGATGATTCTCGCAGATTATTCATAAAAATGTCTAAATTTAGTTTACTACATTGCTTTTGTATACGGTCGTAGTAAAAGCGAATTGCGTTCTATCACCGATCAGATAGTATTCTGGAACAATAGGCGGTTTGAATAGTTGTTTTAACCTGTCTTGAAAAACGGCTATCGAAGAAGAACTCTCAATTTCCTCAACTAACTCATTCCATATTGTCATAGAAGACGGTATACATTATTTCGAGTACATTTCTGTTCGTCTGGATAATGCAATAAAATTGCTTCAATTACGCAATTCATATGGACTACTTGCTCCGACAAGTTGTGGTAATAATTCGCGTAGACATGTTGGAAGCTTACCTGCAATTTTTATATACGAGAAATATCTTTTGTATTTTTCTTCGTTCCGATAGTGATACCCATCAAATTTCTTGGACGAGCCTATTAATTTTGACTGAACGGGTTAGACCGGTAACTTTACCACCTATGTAAATACGTTCAATTCTAGATATACCTACTAGTTGAATCAACTCGGTAACCATGATTGCAGAAAACCTAGCGAGCTCAATGCTAGATATTTGTCATGAACATAGTTTTACCAAATTGTTTTCGGCTGACGGATAGTTAAAACTTGTATTCATCAATACCATAATAAATGTGCAATAACATTATGATTTAGTAATCTTTTTGATTAATTCATCAACATTTTCCGGGCGTATCTGACATCCTGTGTCTTTAAAGTACTGATAACGTTTGTTATTGCTGTCTCGTCCGTAGCGCCACAAGTTCGCGTAAAATTCATTATATATGATTTACATGTAATATATGCATGTATATACTGTCCACGCATTGTAACGGACAGCAACATTATCAATACGTGTAGTCCCTGTCGTACATTGAGTTAATGTTGTTGTTTGGTTCATGGCCATACTAGTTGTCTGCAAAATGGAATGGAATGGACTGGTGCTTATAGCGGCCCATTAACACAAAATAGTATCAATTAGGGCCAAGCATGGTAGATGATATAATGTGGCAAATGAAATAAAAGTATACCATGGTACGAGTGTCAGGTCAGCTACCAAATAATGAGATGATTAGATAAATTTAAAAAAATGTACGATCAATTAAAATATACATACATCGAGTTAATGTTGTTGTTTGGTTCATGGCCATACTAGTAGTCTGCAAAATGGAATGTAATGGACTAGTGCTTAACGGCTCAACTTTTTGTTTAAATATACTATTTATTACGGATTTCTCGAATAGTCAAATTTCTCGAATTTGAGCGCAGCGCGCCGAGAACGCGTGCTCATAAAATTTCATAATCAAACAATACAGAATGCACGCCGCTTAACCGGCATAGACGTGCATGCTGTCCAACGTCTACATCGCACACAACAGTGCAGCATGGTTTCCAACGACCAATCGCACGAAATCTTGACAAGTGTTTGCCCCCAACGTTGCTAGTCACTGATTTCCGCGGATCCACGACTGTTGCCTGAGACTTTGCGTCAGAGACTAAGTAAGTCACGTCTCTATAGGACACTTAATTACTTATGTATATAGTAAATTAACCGTGTCGGTCGGTGCAGTCAAAAAACCGATAAGGGCGTTCACCCGTATTATACCCGTTAATAGCAGACGACAATTTCTACCTGTGAAAACCTGTATTCAATACATGGATCGATAACGTTGATGCCGGGGTATATAAAAATATCACAATGGGTTAATATTCGCGTTATTGGCTAGAAACATATTTGTATTTAGCTTTAATGCTTAATAAATATATATATATATATATACATGATGTATAATAGACCATAAACCAATACACACTATTGAGCGAGTGTTAAGATCGATACCATATTTCCGATATACCTCTGTTAAATTAACATGTCGAGACATGTTACAGCGATCTGTTGAAACGCGTCTCGAGGCTAACTACACTGGACTTAAATCAGTTTACCTGTAAACACAGACGAATAAACAACGACAAACTCTATACAATCGATTTTCAATGCATCTTAGATCAATAGTGACCAATATTGATGCCAAATTTCAGCGTCATACGGGTACATGCTGATCTGTGTCTATACTGTTCGCTATTCGGTCAACGCGACGATATGAATAGAAGAAATATTCTATACAATTTGTATAAATCCCAGTATCAATATCGCCCACTTAAGACTAATTAGTATTAAAGATATAATCCTCTCTTTGAAAGAAATAGTCTAATACAATTTAGTATAAATCGATCGTCCGGCTAGCTAGTCAACGAATCGATAGCGCCTATGTCACGGGAAAACCCGCGGTATACCGATACGGGACCAGCGATCGATATTGCCCGCGACTACGTACGTACTACCGTGTTCGCGTACGTTGTCCGCGAAAACGTTCGAGCGTTACGTCACCGAACCCGCGGACGAACGAGTACACGCGGACGAACGCGTACGTGGGGATGAAAGCGAACCTGCGTATTTTGGCTGCCCCGGCAGCCCCGTACACCCAGGTACACCCACAGTCTGTGATTTTGTCCACCCTATACTACTAATGCGATGTACATTTCAACAAATTTCCGGGGGGGGGTGGGGAATGCCCCCGGACCCCCCATAGCACGTTCGATACTATAGTCAAGTATTGCAAAATAGTTACGCCCCCCCCCCCCCCTCCCCCCAATCCGAAATCCAGGATCCGCGCCTGGTCTTTATAGAATAAAATGAGAGGCGTCCGAGTTAAACCCACTGTTTTTCTAGATCGAGAAAGCTCGGACATGGCTGACTCGGTAATGGATTGGCCTAGTGCCTTCTCGCAGGTGTTTTGCTAATGTACCTCCCCATCCAAAGTAGCGGTGCTCCCACCCCTACCCAACCCCCAACGGTGAACTCCTCCCCTCACCAACAAGAAATCAAAGTACTGAAAGTACTGAGCTGCGAGCCCAACTGAAATGGGTGGTAAACAGTGTTTTAGTATATTCTCCTTTAAATATTTCAAATAGAGTAATTGGAGTAAATGGTGTTATGGGAAACTGTATAACACTCGACATATTTTGTATGTGGAGAATGGAAGGAGCTGTATAGAAACAGGAAGAATCCAGTAAGGCTTAGCATTTGTTGTTTATGCATGAGCTCTGAATTTTTTATCAATTTTCGACATCATTTAAGGAAAATATGAACTGATTTTTCGAAATAAAAATAAAATTTTCGGCGAAATACGGCGATGCGATAAGGGTGATTAATTCCATATCCGGGCTCAATTATTGTAAGTGAAAGTGTACGCTATTACCATGATTACCACTCATTCGAAACATGCCGACGCGACGATTCAAATGAGTGAACCATCTAGACGACACGGTTCAAATAGAGTGGACCACAGTATTTTTTATTTTTTATCAATTTTCAACATCATTTAAGGAAAAATTATGACTGATTTTCGAAATCAATATCGGCGAAATACGGCGATGCGATAAGGGTGGTAATTCCATATCCGGATTCACTCTTCAAACACCTGTGGTCATAGTATTGTTTTATGCAAATTTGTACACGCCGCAGTCGTGAATGAAAAAATCCAGACAGGTGCCAGACAGGTGTGATTCGGGTTTAGACACCATTAACGCGCGACCAAAATAGTCCGTTTGATTTGTGAAAATGAACGTTTAAATCTGAGGTTCCATTTGTTTTTCTTCAATTAATTATGTACCAAAGATATACATTCTAATAAATGTGAAATGTAAAATAGCATAAAACTAGTCGTTAACAATGACCTAGATACAAGATGTATGCATACGCGCCACAAGAAAAATAGCGCAATGATATCTGACTGTATTTTGAGAACCGGTTACATAAGCGCCTGCTCGCAGCTAAAACATATTTATTAAAATGGACAGTCTAAATGCCGTCTGAGGTAACTATTTTTTTAATTTCCGAGGACAAACTGTGTCCCCATAGAAACGACAGTACGAACAGATTTGTAGAGATTAATAGCCCCAACCCGTAATGTTTGATAGTCTAATTCCCAACCTAGGAAATTTGTGGCTGTATAATTTCCCCTGTATGACTCACATCCCACCACACTGGACATGGAAACATTGGTATTGTTAGTATCAGACATGTGGACATATCCCCACCCAAGTACGTACATGTAATTGTTTTGATCGTCTAATGAACCTTATCAATGTCGTTCCCACTTTCAGCGCAGGCAAACCCGTGTGAATTAGACACATTCAGAAATGGACAGTCTAATTCCCGCATGTATGAATGAAAGATGTGTCTATCCAATGTGATGGCGCGTTTTACTGATACTAGAAACGACAGTACTGACAGACGTGTTAACATCTAATATACCGGCCCCATGATTTTAGGTGTCTAATTCCCACCCCTTATGGGTTTTAGCTAGCTGTCTAATTACCTGGATATGCCCGCCAGACCATCCCCACACCCATGTGGTGGGGAGGACATTTAAATGTCCATTGTAATTCCTCACACTACTTCTCCCCAACTCACGACCGGGAAGACATTATTATTTGTATACAATTTAATATATGTAGTGTTGTGTATGCCAACCGGGTTGCCATTGTGGTATTGTTATCTTTCACCGTTTTAATTTTGAATAGATCGAGTGTTTTTGGTCATTGATAAATGTTAAATTTCAGACAAGCATGATGGCATCTGTACGATGCATCCAAGGAAGGGAGAGGTTGTCTCCTACGCGACTGAAAGAACATTAACGACCGTAATACGTCTGAGCAACTTAATAAATCGCAAATGCAAATGCCCTTTTGATCACCCATTGCATGCAGATAGTGTTAAACTTGTAATTACATAAACACTATATAGTCTGTGGTGTCCGAGTTTTTCCTAACCAGTCCGAATGTTTACGTCCTCCGTCCGAATTATGCCGATTTCATAGTAACCCCGCATGCAATCGTTTGCAATATCACAACCGTATGAAGCAATACAAACCATACGGAAATGACCGTGGTTTTGGAATTGAACAAACAATTGGCAACAACAGTTTACATACATAATTTAAGCGTCTGATTGGGTATTTCTGGGTCCGCTCGAAGTATGAGGGTGAAAAAACCGTCCTAGTTTACCCGGATTGACCTTAAGCGCAGTACGTCGAATGGGCGTTTGCATTATGAATTTGTAGAAGGTATAAATACACAGATAAAGACATAGAATCATCTACGAAACGTCCATTTTTGCAGGTCGAACATTTTACGAAGAGTGACTTTATATCACATTCTCTTTTACATAAGCGGTGTCTGACAATGTATGCAAATCTCTGTCAATATAGTGGTATCAATGAGTATGTGTCCAAACATTCTTAGACACCATATTACATATTTGGTGTCTGAAAATGTGTAGATGTCCATGACGTTCTAAATGTAAAGGCAACTTGTACACATGTGTCCACTTATCATGGCATCTGACGATGAAAGGAGGTATATTTCACGGTGGTTTGGAGGTTTATCTTCATGTATACAGGTATTTTGTATCTGTCCGAACACGACCTTCCTCATGCATTTGACATATATATTGTCTAATGACAATGGAGACCTATGTTGAAATTAAATATATGCATACAGAATCGGGAAAAATAATTAGAAGCTCAGCCGTTGCTGAGAATGCAGGAAAATGCGTTTCAGACAACCTGTATTTCAATTTTTCCCCTAGCTACCTCATGCCTTTCCTTGACAGAGACATTGCATACATTGACAGAGACTTGCATACGGGCCTGAGACAGACGTTCAACTTGATATGTTTGTATGTTTTCGATATAAAATAACATATTTTTGAAACTATTATGGGTTTCTTGGGTTTGGGCCAATCTGCGCTACTGGCTGCCCGTGTCCTACAGTATTAATTTCCGCTAATATCAAATACGTATTTATGCAACTTAAATTCGTTATACAATGATTAATCATACGGCGGTTAGAAGTTCCGTAATTTCGTAGTTGAATAGTGCATGAGTTCCGGCAAATAAACATGTCACTGAGTAATTATTTACTTCCGGTTATAAGTATACCTGGGACACGGAAACTTGATTACAGGTAACAGGTAAACATTTGTTATTGTGTTTTTTGAAGCATTCGTTTCTTGGTAACTGTTGTACTATGAAGCCGCAGAGTATTAACATAAAATGATATTGTTTTATTACATGTCCATACTTAAACATAAATATTATAATACATCCAGGTGCTTTGTTTGTACCTTGTTTAGAAACGGAAGTGTTTCCATACATCTATGTCCACATTCATAATCAAACGGCCATTTCAAGACTTTCCCATCCCAGTACATTACATTAGCCCCACGCTACGTCGCGCGAGGTTGATTCATTAAAGTTTGTTTGACGTCACAAAAATACATGCATGATGTTCATTGTCAAATTATAGGAGGTTTTGAGCTGACATCATGCAGGGTGTATTCCTGTTACTAAAAATAGCTGGCCGTCAACTTCGGCGAATCTATTGTTCCAGAGCGTATTTACATTGCTCTGTGTGTATCGATCAATAATAATTATTATCGGGATTTACTGATAATTATATATCTGATGGGGAAAGAATGTGTGGTATTTGGTTGTACTAACAGAGATACTGACAAATAAGTAGCATTAAAGCGCTGGAAACCAACAGTTTTGACTGACCTGGAATGGTCCAACTAATTTTAAGACCAATCAATTGTCTGTTGTACTAACAGAGATACTGACATACAAGTAGCATTAAAGCGCTGGAAACCAACATTTGTGTCTGCTGAGTTGGTATTTTATTCTCGCTTCGTCTCAAAATCGTGTTTTGGCAGCACTGTAGAATTGTCTTAAGCTGAGACGATTCTAATATGCTTCCAAAACATGATTTAAATAGAAATTATTTAAAATCAGCAGATGACAATTTTCTTTTTCAGCGTTCTAAGAGTTATATAAACGTCTTCGGGCTACAATACAAATGATTAAATATAAGAGTAGTGTAACAGCAGGTGTTGGTCAAGTTGGAAACACAGAGTACCGGAATAAGTCATGTATAATGTTGATATGCATGTTTAATAAAGAATCGAAAACTGTGATGTCCACGTGTCAGTGCAAGTAACTAAAGAGTCTGGTTTACTGTGTCGTTGACATTCTCAAGGTGTGTGACCCAAGTAACTGACATGGAATGGTCCAACTAATGTTCAGACTAATCAATTGTCAGAACAAATAATGTAGATCAGTTCATTCATAAACAAATGGGTGTTCCTAATGATAAATGTACTTGCAAACAGTGCAGATCCTGACGAGACCGATCATAATGAGCCGGTTCATATGGATCTACATTGTTTGCAAGCACCAAGAAAGAGGTCTGTGGTGTGGAAAGGGTTAGTAGTGATGACCAGGTAGAACCAGTACCTCACCTGTATTGGGAGAGGGTGGCGGAATCATAAACACAGCTCTACATTTAATTGCACTTACAATAGCCTGATCTGGTACCAGATTCCTTGTTAGCTGGATGTGCTATACGAAACAATAACTATTTCTGGTAATATACATGTGCTTATCATTGTATTTATGGGGTGGCAAGTTAAAAAATATATATCAACTATCAGACCTGTTATACCTGGATGTGTTATACTGAACAGTAACTATTTCTGGTAGCACACAAGGGGCCCGTTTCACAAAGCTTCGTACGACTAAAATGTTAGTAATTGTATCCCCCGGACTCCGTGGGGGGATACTATGGATTTGACAGCGTTCCGCGTCCGCCGCAGACACTTCTTGTCCGGAGCATAACTCGAACACCCTTTGGAATATTTTCATGAAACTTCACACATGCATATACCACGATCCGAAGGTGTGTCGCGCACAAGAATGACAACTCTTGCATAGCTAATTTTTGAGTTATCTCCCTTTTTTGTTTCTCGCACTGATTTCGTGTCCGGAGCATAACTCCACCACCCTTTGGAATATTTTCATGAAACTTCACACATGCATAGACCACGACCCGAAGGTGTGTCGCGCACAAGAATGACAACTCTTGCATAGCTGATTTTTTAGTTATCTCCCTTTTTTGTTTCGCGCACTGATTGACCATAACTCGACCACCCTGTGCAATATTTTTATGAAACTTACACATTCAATTAGACCACGAACCGAAGGTGTGTCGTGCACAAGAATGACAACTCTTGCATAGCTAATTTTTTAGTTATCTCCCTTTTTTGTTTTCGCGCACTGATTTCCTGTCCGGAGCATAACTCGACCACCCTTTGGAATATTTTCATGAAACTTCACACATGCATAGACCACAACCCGGAGGTGTGTCGCGCACAAGAATGACAACTCTTGCGTAGCTAATTTTTGAGTTATCTCCCTTTTTTGTTTTGCGCGCTCTACAAAACTGGACAATAATGCATGAAGACCCTTTTCCTCGTATGCTCGTGCTACCACCTTTTCTCGTGTGCTCTGTACACCTTAACCTGTAGAGAGAACAATAGAGACTGGGAGAACCATGGGCTTGCATGTGCAATGTCCAGTGCTTGACCACTGCTGACCCACAGGTAATTTATACAGGTAAAATTACTACATTGGGTACTGTTTTGAAAATATTTTGTGGCATTATGTGGACCTGGTGCAGATATATGTAGATATAGGAAACCCTATTAAAAAAAAATTTCTGGGCTCCAGTAGCAGCATTATTATTTTAAACTTTTTTTTTCATTTTTAGCCAGGTTTTTTGAAAAAAAATCCAGGCTATTGGATTGGCGAAAGCCGGGCGGGCGGGCGGCGGGCGGCGTCCACAATCAATGTTAAGTTTTCATGTTTGAGTCCATTTCTTTGTTACTGTACCACCTAGGACCACCAAAACTTTCACAGCTTCATAATCTAAGGGGTGCCCACCACATATCACTATCCAAAACATGTTACTTTTTTTTTAACTTCACCCATTTTTTCCGCGTAGTCGACTTAGCCATTTTCCAATGTTAAGTTTTCGCTGTTTACAATGTTAAGTTTTCTGTTTAGTCCTTTTCTTTTGGTACTGTACCACCTGGACCACCAAACTTTCACAGCTTAATTCATAATCAAGGGGTACCCACCACATATCACTATCCAACATTTGTTACTTTTTTTTTTGTTTAACTTCACCCATTTTTTCCGCGCAGTCGACTTAGCCATTTTCAATGTTATTAAGTTTTCGCGTTTACAATGTTTTAATTTTTCGTGTTTAAGTCCATTTCTTTGGTACTACGTACCACCTAGGACCACCAAAACTTTCACAGCTTCATAACCAAGGGTGCCTACCACATACAACTATCCAACATGTGACCATTTTTTTTACTTCACCTATTATTTATACGTAATTGACTTAGCCATTTTCAACGTTAAATTTTACGTACGTACTGGTTAGAGTTTTTTTGGTTTAAAAACTTTTTCGTTTTGTACTATATCTCTGCAACTGCTTCGCCATTACCTTGAAACTTCACATGGTGTTTATCATCATCCATATTTTCATTCTAAACCCCCAACCGTGCGGCCCCTGTGCCCCAATGTCAAGGTCAAATTACTTTTGAATTTTTTTTTTTTAAAGTTTTTTTGTGTACTATACTCTGCAACTGCTTCACCCAATACCTTGATACTTCACATGGGTGTTTTTATCATCATTTGTCGCACTGCTTGCGGAAAGCGCGATTTCCTGTGCCCAATGTCAAGGTCCCAAATTCTTTGAATTTTTTTTTGTTAAATTTTTTTCGTGTACTATATCTCTGCAACTGCTTCACCCAATACCTTGATACTTCACATGGTGTTTATCATCATTGTCGCACCTGCTTGCGGAAAGCGCGATCCTGTGCCCATGTCAAGGTCAAATTACTTTGAATTTTTTTGTTTAAAAGTTTTTGTTTTTTCGTGAACTACTATCTCTGCAACTGCTTCACCCGGTAATACCCTTGATAACTTCACATGGGTGTTTATCATCATTGTCGCAACCTGCTTGCGGAAAGCGCGATCCTGTGCCCAATGTCAAGGTCAAATTACTTTGAATTTTTTTGTTAAAGTTTTTTCGTGTACATATCTCTGCAACTGCTTCATCCAATACCTTGATACTTCACATGGGTTTTTTATCATCATTGTCGCACCTGCGTTGCGGAAATGCGCGCTCCTGTGCCCAATGTCAAGGTCAAAATTACTTTGAATTTTTTTGTTAAAGTTTTTTAGTGTACTATATCTCTGCAACTGCTTCACCCAATACATTGATACTTCACATGGGTGTTTATCATCATTGTTGCACTGCTTGCGGAAAGCGCGATCCTGTGCCCAATGTCAAGGTCAAATTACTTTGAATTTTTTTGTTAAAGTTTTTTTCGTGTACTATATCTCTGCAACTGCTTCACCCAATACCTTGATACTTCACATGGTGTTTATAATCATCATTGGTCGCACATGCTTGCTGGAAAGCGCGTTTATCCTGTGCCCAATGTCATGGTAAATACTTTGAATTTTTTTGGTTAAAGTTTTTGTGTACTATATTTTTATCTCTGCAATCTGCTTCACCCAATACCTTGATACTTCACATGGGTGTTTATCATCATTGTCGCACCTGCTTGGGCGGAAAGCGCGATCCTGTGCCCAATGTCAAGGTCAAATTACTTTGAATTTTTTTTGTTTTAAAGTTTTTTCGTGTACTATATCTCTGCAACTGCTTCACCCAATACCTTGATACTTTCACATGGGTGCTTATCATCATTGTTGCACCTGCTTGCGGAAAGCGCGATCCTGTTGCCCAATGTCAAGGTCAAATTACTTTTGAATTTTTTTTGTTAAAGTTTTTTTTTTCGTGTACTATATCTCTGCAACTGCTTCACCCAATCCCTACCTTTGATACTTCACATGGTGTTTATCATCATTGTCACACCCTGCTTGCGGAAAGCGCGATATCGTCAGCATTTTGGCATACGTCCCGTCCGTTCGTCCGTTTGTCCGGTTAAAGTTTTTTTGGTTACGTTTTTCCATCTACTATATCTATTTTTTTAGTGTCCATGCCTCGCCCCAGGCGCGACATGCAGGCCACGGCCATCTAGTCTACAAAAAAGTGGGTATAATTATTTTGTTATCCAAGTGTCTATGCTTGGAAAAAACCTGGCCTTCGTGGCTTTGCCTCGTTTCTTGTTTTTAACTTGACCCAATTTTTTTCCACGCAGTCGACTTGTTAAGTTTTCGCATTTACAATGTTAAGTTTTCGTGTTTAAGTCCATTTTCTTTGGGTACTGTACCACCTAGGACCACCAACTTTCACAGCATCATAACCAAGGGGTGCCTACCACATACAACTATCCAACATGTGACCATTTTTTTTTACCTTCACCTATTATTTCTACGTAATTGATTCCCCTTGTTAGCCATTTTTCAACGTTAACTTTTTAACGTACGTCTGTTAAAGTTTTTGGTTAAAAGTTTTTCGTTATACTATATCTCTGCAACTGCTTCGCCCATTACCTTGAAACTTCACATGGTGTTTATACTCATCCATATTTTCATTCTCCACCCAACCGTGCGGCCTGTGCCTAATGTCAAGGTCAAATTACTTTGAATTTTTTTGTTAAAGTTTTTTTTGTGTACTATCTCTGCAACTGCTTTACCCATTACTTGTTATACTTCACATGGTGTTTATCATCATTGGTCGCGCTCGCTTGCGAAAGCGCGATAATCGTCGGCATTTTGGCATACGTCCGTCCGTCCGTCCCGTCCGGGCACACATTAGGGTACTTATGTGTGGCTAGCCCCACAGGGTTTATGGACTTAGTAAAGGATAAGGTTGGTTACAATTAGCCCACCTAAATAATCCTTTTATGTGGCTAAAAATCGTTTTATGTGGATAATAGTTAACATGTGATAAGCCACAAAATAGTACCATTTGTAAGAACGTCCGTCCGAACCGTCCGTACGTCCCCGTGTGTCCGGTTAAAGTTTTTTGGTTAAAGTTTTTTCCATCTACTATATCTATTTTTTTTAGTGTCCATGCGCCCCAGGCGCGACATGCAGGCCACAGCCATCTAGTCTACAAAAAGTGGGTATAATTATGTTATCCCAAAGTGCTATGCTTGGAAAAAAACCTGGCCTTCGTGGCTTTGCCTCGTTTCTTGTTTTTTTTTTTTTTTTTCATTTTTTTTTTCATTCTTTTTTTTCTCCATTTTTATTTTTAGCCAGGTTTTTTTGAAAAAAATCCAGGGCTATTTGGATTGGCGAAAGCCGGCGGGGCGGGCGGGCGGGCGGACGGCGGGCGGGGCGTCCACAATCAATGTTAAGTTTTCGTGTTTGAGTCCCATTTCTTTGTTACTGTACACCTAGACCACCAAACTTTCACAGCTTCATAATCAAGGGGTGCCCACCACATATCACTATCCAACATGTTACATTTTTTTTTATCTTGGACCCCCATTTTTTCCGCGTAGTCGACTTACCATTCAATGTTAAGTTTTCGTTTACAATGTTAAGTTTTCGTGTTAAGTCCATTTCTTTGGTACTGTACCACCTAGGACCACCAAACTTTCACAGCTTATAATCAAGGGGTGAACACCACATATCACTATCCACATGTTACTTTTTTTTTTTTTAACTCACCCCATTTTTTTTTCCGCGCAGTATCGACTTAGCCATTTTCAATGTTTAAGTTTTCGCGATTACAATGTTAAGTTTTTTCGTGTTTAAGTCCATTTCTTTGGTACTGTACCACCTAGGACCACCAAAACTTTCACAGCTTCATAACCAAGGGTGCCTACCACATACAACTATCCAACATGTGACAATTTTTCACCTTCACCTATTATTTCTACGTAATTGACTTAGCCATTTTCAACGTTAACTTTTTAACGTACGTCTGGTTAAAGTTTTTTGTTAAAATCTTTTTCGTTATACTATATCTCTGCAACTGCTTCGCCCAATACCTTGAAAGTTCACATGGGTGTTTATCATCATTCCATTTTATTTTTCATTCTAACCCCCCAACCGTGCGGGCCCCCTGTGCCCAATGTCAAGGTCAAATTACTTTGAATTTTTTTGTTAAAGTTTTTTCGTGACTATATCTCTGCAACTGCTTCACCCAATACCTTGATACTTCACATGGTGTTTATCATTCATTGTCGCACCTGCTTGCGGAAAGCGCGATCCTGTGAACCCAATGTCAAGGTCAAATTTACTTTGAATTTTTTTTTTTGTTAAACTTTTTACGTGTACTATATCTCTGCAACTGCTTCACCCAATACCTTGATACTTCACATGGGTGTTTATTATCATTGTCGCACCTGCTTGCGGAAAGCGCGATCCTGTTCCCAATGTTCAAGGTCAATTACTTTGAATTTGTTTGTTAAACTTTTTTCGTGTACTATATCTGCACTGCTTCACCCAAATTACCTTGATACTTCACATGGGTGTTTATCATCATTGTCGCACCTGCTTGCGGAAAGCGCGATCCTGTGCCATGTCAAGGTCAAATTACAAATTTAAATTTTGTTGTTAAAGTTTTTTCGTGTACTATATCTCTGCAACTGCTTTCACCCATACCTTGATACTTCACATGGGTGTTTATCATCATTGTCGCACCTGCTTGCGGAAAGCGCGATCCTGTGCCCAATGTCAAGGTCAAATTACTTTGAATTTTTTTGTTAAAGTTTTTTCGTGTACTATATCTCTTGCAACTGCTTCACCCAATACCTAGTACTTCACATGGTTGTTTATCATCATTGTCGCACCTGCTTTGCGGAAAGCGCGATCCTGTGCCCAATGTCAAGGTCAAATTACTTTGAATTTTTTTTGTTAAACTTTTTTCGTGTACTATATCTCTGCAACTGCTTCACCCAAAATACCTTGATACTTCAACATGGGTGTTTATCATCATTGTCGCACCTGCTTGCGGAAAGCGCAATTCCTGTGCCAATGTCAAGGTCAAATTACTTTGAATTTTTTTGTTAAAGTTTTTTGTGTACTATATCTCTGCAACTGCTTCACCCAATACCTTTCATACTTCACATGGGTGTTTATCATCATTGTTGCAACCTGCTTGCGGAAAGCGCGATCCTGTGCCCACTGTCAAGGTCAAATTACTTTGAATTTTTTTTTGATTAAACTTTTTTGTGTACTATATCTCTGCAACTGCTTCACCCAATACCTTTGATACTTCACATGGGGTGTTTATCATCATTGTCCCGCACCTGCTTGCGAAAGCGCGATCCTGTGCCCAATGTCAAGGTCAAATTTACTTTGAATTTTTTTGTGTTAAAGTTTTTTTGTGTACTATATCTCTGCAACTGCTTCACCCAATTCCCTTCATACTTCACATGGGTGTTTTATCATCATTGTTGCACCTGCTTGCGGAAAGCACGATCCTGTGCCAATGTCAAAGGTCAAAATTACTTTGAATTTTTTTGTTAAAGTTTTTTTTGTGTACTATATCTCTGCAACTGCCTTCACAACCCCAATACCTTCATACTTCACATGGGGTGTTTATCATCATTGTCACACCTGCTTGCGGAAAGCGCGATCCTGTGCCCTATGTCAAGTTCAAATACTTTTAAATTTTTTTTGTTAAAGTTTTTTTTCCCGTGTACTATATCTCTGCAACTGCTTCACCCAATACCTTGATACATTCACATGGGTGTTTTATCATCATTGTCACACCTGCTTGCGGAACGCGCGATATCGACGGCATTTGGCATACGTCCGTCCGGTTCGACCGTGTGTCCGGTTAAAGTTTTTTGGTTAAACTTTTTCCCAATCTACATATATCCCCCCTATTTTTTTAGTGTCCCATGCCTCGCCCCAAGGCGCGACATGCAGGGCCACGGCCATCTAGTTCTACAAAAAGTGGGTATAATTATGTTATCCAAGTGTCTATGCTTGAAAAAACCTGGCCTTCGTGGCTTTGCCCCTATTCTTGTTTGTTTTTTTTTTTTCATTTTTTTTTTTATTTTTTTTTCAAATTATTTTTCAATTTTTGTCTAGTAGCATAAGGTCGTAAGTGCTATACCATACAATATTCACCTGTGCATGTGCTAGCATTGTGCAACTGACCACAATGACCACTTACAGGTAATTTTATACAGGTAAATGATATATTACATTTCCGTAAACTGTGTTGAAAATATTGTGGCAATATGTGGACCTGTATATATATGATATGTAGATAAATATAGGACTATTAAAAAACATTCTGGGCTCCAGTAGGGAGCATTATCTTTTTATTTTTTTTAAATTTAATTTATTTTTTCCATTTTTTTTTTTTTTACATTCTTTTTCAATTTTTTACCTGACCACTAACTTATTACAGGTAATTTATACAGGTACATTTCCGTAACTATTAACAAAAATTCTGGCTCCAGTAGCGAGCATTATTATTAATTTTTTTTTGTATATTACATTTCCGTAAACTGTGTTGAAAATATTGTGGCATTATGTGGACCTGTGCAGATATATGTAGATAAATATAGGACTATTAAAAAAAATTCTGGGCTCCAGTAGCAAGCATTATTATTTTTAATTTTTAAAAAAAAAAAAATCCTTTTTTTTTTCTTCAATTTTTGTCTAGTAGCATAAGGTCGTAAGTGCTATATACAGACTATTATCATATAATAAAACAATTATTGACTAGTGAGCCATAGAATATAATCTGATATTCTATGGCTAACTAGTCAATAATTATACCCACTTTTTTGTGGAAAAAAAATGAGTATATTGTTTTTCTCACGAGTGTCCGTCCGTACGTCCGTCACGTTTCTTGTAACTCGAAAAACTTTTTCAGCTTCAATACCTTAGCGCCTGATATTTGGTATGTAGCTTCGTTATCATTGTCAGATGCGCAAAGTGAATTCGGATTTTTTCATCCGACCCTCCATCATGGATTAATCCCTCCCCTTTCGACTCAGAATTTCCTATTTTTTCCTTTGTAAAACTCGAAAAACTTTTTCACCTTCATACCTACGCGCCTCATATTTGCTATGTAGCTTCGTTATCATGTGCAGATGCGCAAAGTGAATTCGGATTTTTTCATGCGACCCTCACATCATGGATTATCTCCCCCTTTCGGACTCAGAATTTCCCATTTTATTTGTCCTTGTAACTCGAAAAACTTTTTCACCTTCATACCTACGCGCCTGATTTTGGTATGGTAGCTTCGTTATCATGTGCAGATGCGCAAAGTGAATTCGGATTTTTCATCCGACCCTCCATCATGGATTATCTCCCCCTTTCGGACTCAGAAAATTTCCCCATTTTTTCCTTGTAACTCGAAAAACTTTTTCACCTTCTGCCTACGCGGCCTGATATTTGGTATGTACCATTCGTTATCATGTGCAGATGCGCAAAATGAATTCGGATTTTTCAATGCGACCCTCCATCATGGATTTATCTTTCTTTCCCCCGGACTCGAAATTTCCCATTTTTTTCCTTGTAACTCGAAAAACTTTTTTCACCTTCATGCCTACGCGCATGATATTTTGTATGGACCTTCGTTATCATGTGCAGAATGCGCAAAGTGAATTCGGATTTTTCATGCGACCCTCCATCATGGATTATATCCCCCCTTTCGGACTCAGAAATTTCCATTTTTAGCTTGTAACACTCGAAAAACTTTTTCACCTTCATACCTACGGCGCCTGATGTTTGCTATGTAGCTTCGTTATCATGTGCAGATGCGCAAAGTGAATTCTGATTTTTGATCCAACCCTCCATCATGGATTATCTCCCCCCCATTTCGGACTCAGAATTTCCCTATTTTTTTCATTGTAAGTCGAAAACGTTCTCACCTTAATACCCTACATTTTCTGAATATTTTTGATATGTAGCTTCGTTATGATGCGCAAAGTGAATTCGGATTTTTGATCAAGGTCACAGACTTGGTGCGTTCGAAACCTTAGCGCTGGGTAAATGGCTTATAATTTCTATGTCCTTCCTCGGATCTGCTTCACATTGCACACGCATTGCTCCTATGGTCCTCTACCCGCCCTGTGACAAATCCACATTCGTCCGCCCCCGCTAAGCCCCAAGGTCAAGGTCACCGACTTGCTGCTTAGAAAACCTTAACGCTGGTAAATGGGCTTATAATTTCTGTTTCCTTGCTCGGATCTGCTTCACATTTTAACACACACGCATTGCTCCAATGGTCCTCTCCCGCCCTGTGACAAATCCACATTCGTCCCGCCCCCGCTAATCCCAGGGTTCAAGGTCACAGACTTGGTGCGTTCGAAACCTGAACGCTGGCTAAATGCCTTAATAATTTCTTGTTTCCTTGCTCGGATCTGACTTCACATTTCACACACCCGCATGCTCCAATGTCCTCTGTCACCCTGTGTACAAATCCTACATTTGTGCCGCCCCCCGCCAAACCCCAAAGGGTCAAGGTCACAGACTTGGTGCGTTCGATAACCTTAACGCTGGCTAAATGCCTTATAATTTTCTGTTTCCTTGCTCGGATCTGCTTCACATTTCACACACGCATTGCTCCAATGGTCCCTCTGCCACCCTGTGACAAATCCACATTCGTGCCGCCCCCAGCCACCCAAACCCCCCCCCCCTAAACCCCCCCCCCCAGGGTCAAGGCACAGACTTGGTGCGTTCGAAACCTTAACGCTGGGTAAATGCCTTATTAATTTCGTTTCCTTGCTCAGATCTGCTTCACATTTCACACACGCATTGCTCCAATGGTCCTCTGCCACCCTGTGACAAATCCACATTCGAGCCGCCCCCGCCAAACCCAGGGTCAAGGTCACAGACTTGGTGCGTTCGAAACCTTAACGCTGGGTAAATGCCTTATAATTTCTGTTTCCTTGCTCGGATCTGCTTCACATTCGTGCCGCCCCCGCTAAGCCCAGGGTCAAGGTCACAGACTTGGTGCGTTCGAAACCTAACGCGGGTAAAAATGCCTTATAATTTCTGTTTCCTTGCTCGGATCTGCTTCACATTGCACACACGACATTGCTCCAATGGTCCCTCTACCGCCCTGTGACAAATCCACATTCGTCCCCGCCCCCCCGTAAGCCCAGGGTCAAGGTCACAGACTTGGTGCGTTCAAAACCTTAACGCTGGGTAAATGGCTTATAATTTCTATGTCCTTCCTCGGATCTGCTTCACATTGCACACACGCATTGCTCCAATGGTCCTCTACTGCCCTGTGACAATCCACATTCGTTCCCGCCCGCCCGCTAAGCCCCAGGGTCAAGGTCACAGACTTGGTGCATTCGAAAAACCTTAACGCTCGGGGTAAATGGCTTATAATTTTGTTTCCTTGCTCAGATCTGCTTCACATTTCACACGCAATTGCTCCAATGGTCCTCTCCCGCCCTGTGACAAATCCACATTCGTCCCGCCCCCGCTAAGCCCAGGGTCAAGGTCACAGACTGGTGCATTTTAAAAAATCCTTAACGCTGGGTAAAATGGTTCTTAAAATTTCTGTTTCCTTGCTCGGATCTGCTTCATCACACACGCAATTGCTCCAATGGTCCTCTACCGCCTGGGACAAATCCACATTCGTCCCGCCCCCCTAAGCCAGGTTTCAGGTCTAGTAATTTGTGTTTCCTTGCTTGGATCTGCTTTCACAATTTCACACACGCATTGCTCCAATGGTCCTCTGTCACCTTGTGACAAATCCACATTTTTGGGGGGGGGGGGGGGTTCCCGCCCGCACTAAGCCCAGGTCAAGGTCACATACTTGGGTGCATTCGAAACCTTAACGCTCGGGTAAAAAAATGCTTATAATTTGTCTGTTTCCTGGTTCAGATCTGCTTTTTCAAAATTTCACACACGCATTGCTCCAATGGTCCTCTACCGCCCTCTGTGACAAATCCACATTCGTCCCGCCCCCCGCTAAGCCCAGGTTCAAGGTCACAGACTTAGTGCGTTTTGAAACCTTACACTCGGGTAAATGGCTTATAATCAAATATTGCCTCGTTTTCTTTGGCTGCCAGCGGGGGCATTCGTGTGCCGGATAGGCCACATTTTTTTTTTTTTCTAGTTTATATTACATGCTCTATCAATCTGCTGTCCCTTTGGCGCCTCTAGAAGAATGCGACTGGTTCCCAAATATTCACTGTCATTGCTACGCCGCGTTTCGTGCGTGGAACCCATAGTTTATGACCTAAATAAATGCCGTGTCACGAAGCCTAGTGTGTTGAGATTTGAAAACACTAAACGGGACAGTTTTTCAGGTCAATGCCTGATAAAATATAACATTAGTTTGGCATTTTCGCTCATATTTTGATGAGCGAAGAATATTTATGGAAAAATAAACAAAAAAGACTGGTTTTTGAGTGTACAATTTGTTTACTTTTATTGATCAATTCTCGGGGTTTTTATTGTGTTTAGTGAGGAATACAATTCGCAATCGGTAGACGCTTGCAAAATGTGTCTTCATTCGACGCGAGGCGCCGGAGGGGAAATCGCAATTCCTGTTTCCGTCCGACGGCCTTGGCAGGTCATATATATATGACCAGGCAAGCTAGCCAATCAAAAGCCGAGAAACTTATCTGCGGTATGACAAAATGTGATATATCACTTTACAGTCACATACAGTCATTTACTGCAGCCAGCATAAATTTGTTTACTTTATTTCAGGGATATACAGACGTTGATGCAGCCAACATACGTTTTATGCAGCCAACATATGTGGTCGCGAGAGATCGACGAGCTGGGTATGCTGAATGACCGCCAGAAGGGTGACAAATGCAGTCGTATTGCCCGAATGATACCTTATTGCCCTCATGATTTTTTTATTAGTGGTAAGTCTATATTGGCTCCGATGCCTTGTATTAGCCGACAATGCAATTGTGAACCTGCACCTGAAATAGGTACCTTATCATGCCACCGCACTGGATGTTGTCGGTGACATATAGTGTTTTAACCCTGTTTCCGTGTGTGTGTCCGTGGTGTCTGGTCGCCTGTTCAGTAGACAGTTTCCTTGTCCGGCGAACTACCCTCGACAGTTTTTGGCCGATTCTCTTCATACTCAGTATACATCTCAACCATCAAGTGCAGGAGTGCGTAATTAAATAATTCCACTGTCTCACTAATCCATCCACAGTTATGCCCCCTTTTTTCGACTCTGAATTATTTGTTTTTTTTTACATCGTACCGTGAACTACGTCTACAGTTTTGGCCAATTCTCTCCATACTCGGATACATCCCAACCATCAAGTTGCAGGAGTGCGTAATCATAAATCTTTTCACTATCCCATCAATCCATCCGCAGTTATGCCCCTTTTTTGACTCTGCAGATAATTGTTTTTTATTGTCCGGCAAACTACTTCTACAGTTTTTGGTCGATTCCCTTCATACTCGGTGTACATCCCAACAATCAAGTGCAAAAGTTTGTAACATAAAAGTTACGCTGTTGCACCAATCCATCCACAGTTATGCCCTTTTTTTTTCGACTTTGAAAATAGTTCTTTTCTTTGTCCGGCGAACTAGTTCTACAGTTTTTTGCTGATTCTCATCTTACTCGGTATACATCCCAACCATCAAGTACAGAAGGGCGTAACGTAAATATTTTCACTGTCCCATAGATCCATCTGCAGTTATTCCCCTTTTTCGAACTGAAAATAATTTCTGCTCCAATCACTCGCTCAATGATTGCTGTTGTATTCATGAATACTCAACAGCGGTGCATTTTGTTTTACAAAATATTTCCTAGTTATACTCACTTTTTGGAGAGAGAAAGTAGAGATTTGGGTATTTTTTTTTGTCATGGGAATCTCTCTGTTTGTATATCTGTCTGTCACGCTACTTGTAAGAAGTAAAACTCTTAATTACACCGTAAGAGCTACAGACAGATGCGCAAATTTAATTCATAATTTTGATTTGACCCCCAGTTATCAGGCCTTGACAAATCCTCTCGTCTGCTCGTATTGGCGAGTGAATTTTCGATCTGGATGAGTGATAAGTTGAAGAGACAGGGCAGCATAACTTTAAAATATATAGGAATGTATGAGTTGAAATCCAATCTGGATGAGTGGAAAATTAAGAATTTGTTGAGGCCTGGTTATGGATTATCTCACCCTTTTGGACTTTTCGCAATTTTATACCTTAATAGCTGAGACTTCACATTTGGTATGTGGCTTCCTTATGGTGTTCAGATGTGCAAAGTGATTTTTAATTTGACCTGGGTCATGGATTATATCCCCCTTTTGGACTTGTATGAAGTAAAACATTTAAACCGTAATAGCTGAAGACTTCTTATTTGGTATATGGCTTCCTTGTTGTGTGCAGATGTGTACAATACATGTAACTTCCTGATATTAATGGCTAACCATGCAGTGTTGACCTTGACCTTGGTGATCTTGACCTTTGTGTGGTGAGACACTAGCCAGGATTGCCTTGTCTGTTGTTCTGTTCGCTGACTCCATCATGCCGCCTCTCCTTTTCCCTCAGTGAAACATAAACTTTCATCAAGTAATACGAAAAATATAAAAATAGGTTATGCCAAATGTATTGAAATGAATAGAGAATGCAAGGAGTAACATGCAAGTATCTTTATGCCACCTATGTGATAGCAAGGGGGCATATTGCGTCGCTCTTGGTTCCGTGCATCCTTAAATTTTATGTTGAAAAGTCGAAGAAAAGTTCTCCAATTAGAGTCCAGTACATGTATGCCATAGGGGCATATCCATGTTTTACAAACATAATGTCTAGTTTAATTTTACGTTTATCAGTCAAGACTAGAAAACGTGTATGATTTGCTAAATTTTGAGTAATTCTTAGTCCCACCGTTGCTGAGCCGAGTGATAAACTTGATATGAAAATACACTAGCCATTCAAGCTATCAGGTAGCAGTTTAACCCATTTCAGTCTAAGGATACAATCATTTTTATTTTAATAAATCTCATTATTTTGTTTATTTCTCCATAAAGTTATATGTTGTTACCACTCATTTTAACCGTCTCGTCGAGGGGGTTCAAATGAGCGGTAACAACATATACTTTTGAGATGAAATAAAGAAAATAGATTTTTCCCCCTAAAAAGTTTCATACTACATGTACTATAATTGTATCCTGTCTTTAATGGGTTAAGCAGCAGAATGAGCAAACATACAAAAAACTGCGCATCATTCGGTGATGTCATGCAACATAATTCCATGAATGAAATATGAATATTTGATTGACCCTCAAAGAGTGCTTCAGTGACCTGATACAACATTTTGTCAGTAGTCAGTGTGTATTCGATCACTGTGTAGTGCAGGAGGATGGGGGATACATGTATCTTAAATATTATGCCTTCCTTGACCCTTTCAACCATAAGTATGTATCTGGAATGGACTGTCATATGTTGATTTTGCAACCAATCCAGTTGTCACAACATGATTTTTATACGACCGTTTTCAAAAAACGGTACATATTATGTTTTATAAGTGTACCAGTCTCACTACAAATCATTCTACAATGTTCACTATTCGAAAATACATGCTACGGTTCTATTCCTTTATACAGTACCAAGTTTGGAGCAAATATCTCAAATGGTTGTCACACAGCAGCTGTGCAACTCCACCATGTGACTGTCCACATTTCGCCTTATATTGAGCTACTATATACAGAACTATGGAGCATTTTAATAGATAATGGATTAAAAGCATAAAATCACATAACATTACCCTAAATAGTGTTATAGCTAACCATTCTACATATAAAGACTCCTCACTCGAACTATACCAACATGTATGCCACTCTGGAATGGTCGACAGACAAAAGGGTACTTGCTTGGAACGGTCAGTCAATAAATTTGCCTTATGACACAGGAGGAAAGGAGAAACTAGTGTATTGGTACTATACCGATATGCGAAAACAATACACTTACGCCTAATTTTGACAAATTTTGGAACAGCGTCATGATGTCGCGCCACTTTTCCTGAACTTCTTAATTGAAGCCAATATCAACAAAAAAACACACTATAATGGCTGTTTTGGTGTATATTACTGTCACAATCCAAGCCCAATCACCTACAGATAATTTACATACACTGGGATATTATATTTGACAAATAAAGCTGAGAAATCAATAATTTAGAAGATGTTTAAGGCGATAATTGTCCGTCTGCGATACGAAAAGAACAAAATTTGTTCTTTTGATACACATAGCTAGAAGAAACATAAACTTCCAACTGCAAATTCTACAAAAAAACATATGTCACTTAGGGCCTAGGCCCACCTTATAGGTTAGACCACACCAAATGGGTGGCCGGATTAGCTCAGTAGGTAGAGCATCGAACTGCGGATCAGGAGACCGCGGTTTCGATTCCCAACTCGACCTGCTCTGAAAAGCCGATTCGGCGTGTGCTTGGGCAAGACAACTTCGGATGGGGACTTAAATAGTCTGTCCCGACATGCAAGCTAGTCATCGAGCCAGTGCCGTCGTTAAATCAAAGCATTTACATAGATGATTTTACTATAGAATTTAACCGAATGCCATCCAATAAGGCCAGTCTCTCCTACTTTCACTATTCATATGGATGCTGTGGGACCTAGTACTTGTACATGATCTGCAGCCAGTCTGTATATACTGGTTCTGAATGAATTAAACAATAGGTTTACTTACTCCTAAGAAAGAAAAATCCAACCTCGTCATATCCCTCAATAGTGTTTACATTTTTTGGCCAGGGAAACTCACGTGACCAACCGGTTCAGTGTGTTTTTTTTTAAATGCTACAAATATGCTGAAAACTGTTGTTAAAACATTCCAAATTGTTCCTCAAGTGAAATTGGGTAGTAATGGATCAAGATTTGCAAGCAAACTGTGTCTGTGACCTCAAAACGGCCGCACTATGTTTTTATACCGGACTACCCCCTGGGTGATTTCGCGCCATTTGGTATCCTCTAACCTTTTTTATGTTAGCTATTTTTTCTACATGTTTGTATGCAATTCTACATATATACAGGCCCGTAGCCAGACCTGTTTGAAGGGGGGGGTCGTTTCGAAGGCTCAATGGGTCTGAAGTATCTATGGGGGTCTAAAAAAGTGGACCTCAAGGCTAAAAAAGTGAACCTCGAGGCTGGGCGGGGGGGTCGTCCGACCGCTCCGACCTCCCCTGGCTACGGGCCTGATATATATATATATAGGGTACAGCATTTGTGTACACTACTCATCTAAAACCTTTGAGTAAATCAATCTGAAACTTGACACACGCCGTCTACACATATACATGTAGTACATATGCATCTTGGTGCTTTTATGCCGAAAATTATTTTTTTAACAAAAATATAGACTTTTTAACTTAGCCATTTTTTCTACATTTCTGTATATGCAATTCTATATAATTTCTACATACACACCTCTACCAAAATTAGTATACCAGTTATCACAAGATGGAAGAAATATTGTTATACATTTTTCAAATTCTCATTATGGTTTCTTGCCTTAAATTGGTGATCGACAGCTTCACATTTCTGCATCTTCGCTGTCTGGCCCATATTCGACAGGCGTATTTTGTGACCTATGGTACTCTTGTTAGACTCATCCATTTATGAAAAGGGGGTGTTTGCTCCCAGAAATATGAAAATTACTTGCAAAAAATGCAGATCCTGATGCTCATCTGGGTCTACACTGTTTACCAATACCACTATATGGGTCTGTATATATAGTGTTTAAAGGGTTATGGATTTGTGACATTCAATCTTACTTGGTTAAGTGATCCGGCATAGTAAAATTACCGGTACCAGATCAGGACATTGTCATTCAGTGCTGAAAGTTTTCATCTCACCCACAATTCCAGTGTCAGGTGTGTTGACGTCGTCAGCTTCAGCAATTCTGGACATACATGTATGTCCAAAATGTGGCATACATGTAACTCCTGTAGCCTATTTCACCAACATTGCAAAGTATACTTTTCTAGCAAAGTATACTTTGAGGGAGAAATTTTCAATTTTAGGATAAATTTATTAATTTTTATTATACTGAATTTATTACATTAGTCGTTAGTTCTACATGTATATGAAATAATGCATTTCAGGAAAAATAAATGATTACTTTGCAATGTTGGTGAAATCGGCTACAGATACGTTGGTCGGAACTTTACCAAGCTTCATTAATAGCTTCCTCAGATTGATGGCCATCCACCCAGTGTCATTCAAGTGACCTTGACCTTCGCGGGCGAGATACTTGCGGGCGATTGCCTTATTATAATTTATAATATCTTCCCCCGATACTGGTGAATTCCATTTTGTACACATATATGACCATGCAGTTGAACTGACATAAAACTCCAGTCAATCAATCTCCCCAATATAAGTGAGGTACATTCCTGTCCATATATGTCCTCGTTGTTGATCACAGATAAAACCCTAATCAATCAATTCAGTTACCTGATAAATGGACGTAAAACTTTGTGGCTGTGACTGGAGAAATGGCAAGTGTATATCTGCACTGTTTGCCATTCCATCTGAAGCTTATGCTTCTAACAAGTAATATAGATCATTCTCACACCACACGCTACATCACTGTTCTATTTCATCAGGAGCTACACTGGTCACTAATACAATGATCTCCATTTCTCCAGTCACTGGCGAACAGTGGAGATCCTGATCAGACTGTGCGGACGCACAGGCTGATCTGGATCTTCACTGGTCGCAAACACGTTTGATTGATAAATCGATCCGCAGGTTGGGGCCGTAGCGATTGTGATAATCGGAATCCTGACGCACGAGACGGACTATGGCAGCAAGCAGCTGGCGGGCTTGATTGGCTACAAGATGTACCAGGTGGACTCGATTATGATGATCGGGGCTGGCTGCTGTTTGCTGCTGATCATGGCAGTCGGCTTTGTTGGTTTGCTACTGCCGCAGAAATGCCTGCTGGGCCTTGTGAGTACTGTATTAGCCCTAAATATTTGCTTTGTGAAACCCCTATTAAATATATCCAAACACAATGTTATTGTGATTAGACCACTACTGTCATACCAGCCCTAAATATTCGGACACAATTTGCTTGGGAAACCCCTATTAAATATGGGTTTCCCAAAACAAATTATATATAAATACAATGTTATTGTGATTAGAGCACTACTGCCATACCAACCCTAAATATTGGCACGCTCACTGTCTTGGGGAAACCATATATTTTTGTTTCCCCAAATAAATGATGTCCGAATATTTAGGGTTATTACGGTAACTGTGTCACATGATGGGCATCCTATTTATAGACCTGTTCAAGTGTTGCCACCTACCATATGCAGAACTCCAGATAAGGCGTAGTTGTGTACTGTAAACCATCTAAATTTCGCGGCTACTAATTTTCGCGATTTTCGTACATGGCCATATTCGCGACGATTATCGTTTGCGGTATGACGACGTGCGCTATTAACTTTCGTGACCACTTTATAAATTTTGGAAATAATATGTTTTCGCTGCACGTTTATGTCCGAAAACAGAACTGCTGAATCAATTTTGTCTTTGTCGGCGAACGAAACGGTATACACATTACATTGGGCTGACCTCGTTGTGTCAATCACCGCAGGTAAGTAAATCAACAACAATTGTGTGCGAGATATGTTCACCATGGGTATATGAATGGCCTAGTACTTATTCGCATTGTCCACTGATGTATTAATAAATATTTTGTTGAGTGAATGTCGAACATTGTAAACCATGGTAAGACTCTGCAAATTGTTCTTCTAGACTTCCCGCTGATGCAATAAGCTATGATTTGTCAGGATAGCGGTCCGATTCATAACACACAAGCCGCTGAGTAAGCCCACACGGCTTACTAAGCGGCTTGTGTTTTCTGAATTGGACCGTATGCGCGAATGACGTCAGCCGTCGAGCTGAATAAGTACCCACGGCATGGAATTAACACTTAACCGCGGCATCTCTTTGAACTCGACAACATAACAAGCTGACTTGTCACATGCGTGTCACTTTAGACCAATCAAGAGTCAGTTAAACAATAAAAGATACTTGTGTTGTAAATTTATGCTGAAGCTATTTTGTACGAGTTTTCAAACTGTTCATAGATTATAGAATTATATTATGTCTACTGGAATACACGACACAGAACACATATCAATATAGTTCATCCAAAACAACCAGGATTAACTAATGTCACCAAATGACACCGACCTATATAATGGAAAGGTAATGTTTAAAAAGAGGCCTGCCATCTATTAATTAGCAATCTCTTATGTTAGGTCATGTGGAATTATTTTCAATCCATCGCAAAGAACGCGAAGGTATCTTGTGTTCGAATATTAGTTGGTTTACAGTATTTATTTACGAAATAATTTGAAAATACTCATCGACTTTCAAAATGTGGAGTGAAAACGCTCTAAAAATGTTGATAAATCGCTGAAATCAATATAAGGCAAATTACCGTTTGAATAATGTTGTTCAGGTAGTGCCGGATCATACAGATGGTTATGTTAATTTTCAAAACAACATACCTACTTCAGTTTAGATATGATTTAGCGTTTATGCCCCACCACGATAGTGGTTAGCATTTAGTGTTATCCTTGTCCATCCCATCCGTCCGTCCTGGCAACTAAACGGGAGGAAGGGGCCATTGGGAGGAGCCTTACACAAAAGAATCCTTTGATTTATTCCGTGTGGCCCCATATTCTATTCATAACAAGGGGCCATTTCTATTGTTCTAGAACAATGAAAATGGTCCCTTCCTCCATATCGTTGGCATGTGCTTCCGTCCATCCATCACCAACCTTGTGACTCGTAAAGCTTTAAAACCGTAATAGCTACAGACCTGAAACTTGGTATGTAGCTTCCTTATGATGAGTAGATGTGCCAAGTTTATTTAGATTTTTAATTTGACCCCCAGTCATGGATTATCTTCCCCTTTTCGACTTAGAATTTGGTAATTTTGTCTTGTAAGTCGTAAAACTTTTAAACTCTAATAGCTGCACATCTGACACTTGATATGTAGCTTCCTTATTATGATTAGATGCGCAAAGTTTATTTCGATTTTTTTATTCGAACCCCGGGTCTTGGATTATCTCCCCCTTTTCGACTTAGAATTTGGCAATTTTGCCATGTAACTTGTAAACCTTGTAAATAGCTACAGCTTCCCGAAGGTCATGGATTATCTCCCTTTTGGACTTGGAATTTTGCCTCATTTATTAACAAAGCGATATTTTTTTTGTGGGGCATCCGTGTTCTTTGAACACATTTTCTAGTTCATTTCAATTATTGATGTAAGAAATGGAAATCAATTGATGTATTGTAAAACTAGAAATTGACCTGGTGGTACACAAATATCCATGGCAGCGATTAGAAAACAATGGCACATTTGAAAAAACAAACAAAATAAGGTTGGAGGATTCATGGATTTTCGACAGCATGATAGAGGACCATCAGCGGGATGCATGTGTGAAACTATGAAGCAGTTATGTGAAAGAAAACAGAAATTATTAGATATTCATCCGAGTGTAATTCTTTTGAATGCACTGGTTGCAAACCCCACAAGCCCCATTTCTCCAGTGACAGTCACAAATATACATATAAAATTACAATTATTGACTTTCTTTTATTCGAAGATCATGGCAAAATATAAAAATGCCACCATTTTTTAGCTCGCCTGCACGAAGTGCATAAGAGCTTATGGCATACCCCCGGCGTCGGCGTCGTCCACAACTTAATCATTAGGTAAATGTATTTATAACTTCTGTTTCCTTTTATGGAACACCTTGTTATTTCATACATGCATTCCTCAGATGACCCTCTATCATGCTGTAGCAAATCCATGACCCACCACCCAACCCTTACCCAAGGTCAAGGTCACAAACTTAGCACATTTATAAACTTAAAATTATGGGGTAAATTTCTTATAAAACATTCCGTTTCCTTTCATGCAAAGCCTTGATATTTCATACATGCATTCCTCAGATGACCCTCTATCATGCTGTTAGCAAAGCCATGACCACCACCCAACTTTACCCAAGGTCAAGGTCACAAACTTAGCAAATTTATAAACTTAATCATGGGGAGGTAAATTTCTTTATAATCCGTTTCCTTTCATGCAACGCCTTGATATTTCATACATGCATTTCCTCAGATGACCCTACTATCAATGCTGTAGCAAAGCCATGACCCACCACCCAACCCTTACTCAAGGTCTAAGGTCACAAAAACTTAGCACATTCATTAAACTTAACGTTGGGGTAAATTTCTTATAACATCTGTTTCTTTCATGGAACGCCTTGTTATTTTCATACATGCATTCCTCAGACGACCCTCTATCATGCTGTAGCAAATCCATGACCCACCACCAACCCTTACCCCAATGTCAAGGTCACAAAATTAGCACATTCATAAACTTACGTTGGGTTAAATTTCTTATAAACATCGTTTCCTTTCATGGAACACCTTGATATTTCATACATGCATTCCTCAGATGTCCCTCATATCATGCTGTTAGCACATCCACGACCCACCACCTAAACCCTTACCCAAGGTCAAAGTCACAAACTTGGCATGTTCATAAACTTAACGTTGGGGTAAATGTTGTCTAACTTCTGTTTATTTTACAGGGAATGCCTTCATATTTTATACATGCATTCATTGCTACCCTCTATCATGCTGTAGCAATTGCACGATCCACCACCCAAACCAAATTACCCTAAGGTCAAAGGTCAACAAACTTAGCATGTTCATAAACTTAACGTTGGGGTAAATGTTGTGTGACTTCTGTTTATTTACAGGGAACGCCTTCATAATTTCATACATGGAGTTCATCTGATGATACTCTATCATGCTGTTGCAAATCCATGGACCCACCGCCCATCCTTACCCCAAGGTCAAGGTCACAAACTTAGCACATTCATAACTTAATTCGTTGGGGTAAATGTTGTGTAACTTCTGTTTATTGACAGGGAATACCTTTCATATTTTCATACATGCATTCATCTGATGAAACTCTATCGTACTATAGCAAATCCATGACCCACCCCCCTCCCACCCTTTCCCCAAGGTCAAGGTCACAAACTTGGCACATTCATAAACTTAAATGTCTTATAACATCTGTTTTCTGTCATGGAACGCCTTGTTATTTATTTTCATTACCTGCATTCCTCAGATGACCCTCTATCAAGCTGTAGCAAATCCACGACTCACCACCAGCCCTTACCCCAAGGTCAAGGTCACAAACCTAGCACATTATAAACTTACGTTGGGGTGGTAAATGTTGTGTAATTCTTCGTTTATTTACAGGGAATACCTTCATATTTCATTACATGCATTCATCTGATGAAACTCTATCATACTATAGCAAATCCATGACCCACCCCTTTCCCCAAGGTCAAGGTCACAAACTTAGCACATTCATAAACAAAATTAAAAATAACGTTGGGGTAAAGGGTGTCTTAATAACATCTGTTTTCTTTCATGGAACGCCTTGATATTTCATACATGCATTCATCTGATGATACTCTATTGTGCTATAAGCAAATCCATGACCCACCCCATTACCCCAAGGTCAAGGTCACAAAACTTAGCACATTCATAAACTTAACGTTGGGGTAAACTGTCTTATAACATCTGTTTCTTTCATGGAACGCCTGATATTTTCATACATGCATTCCTCAGATGACCCTCTATCATGCTGTAGCAAATCCACAAACCACCACCCAGCCTTTGCTCCAAGGTCAAGGTCACAAACTTAGCATGTTCATAAACTTAACGTTGGTATAAATGTTGTGTAACTTCTGTTTCTTTGCAGGGAACGCTTTGATATTTCATACATGCATTCATCTGATGATCCTCTATTGTGCTACAGCAAATCCATGACCCCCCCCCCCACCCCTTTCCCCAAGATCAACATCATAAACTGAACGTTGGAGTAAATGTCTTTTTATAACTTCTGTTTCTTTACAGGGAACGCCTTGATATTTCATACATGCATTCATCTGATGATACTCCTTCTGTTTCTTTGCAGGGAACACTTTGATATTTCATACATGCATTCATCTGATGATCCTCTATTGTGCTACAGCAAATCATGACCCCCCCCCCCCCCCCCCCCCCCCCCCCCTCCCCCACCCCCCCCCCCCCCCACCCGTTTCCCCAAGATCAACATCATAAACTGAACGTTGGAGTAATATGTCTTTTTATAACTTCTGTTTTTTCTTTACAGGGAACAGCCTTGATTAATTTTCATACATGCATTCATCTGATGATACTCTATTGTGCTATAGCAAATCCATGACCCACTCCCCCCCCCCCCCACCCCCCCACCCCCTTTCCCCAAGAAGGTCGAGGTCAACACACATAGCACATTCATTAAACTTAACGTTAGTAAATGTCTTTTTATAACTTCTGTTTCTTTACAGGGAAGCCTTGATATTTCATACATGCATTTCATCTGATGAAACTCTTATCGTACTATAGCAAATCCATTGACCCACACTCAACCCTTGCTCCAAGGTCAAGGTCACAAACTTAGCATGTTCATAAACTTAACGTTGGTATAAATGTTGTGTAGCTTCTGTTTCTTTACAGGGAACGCTTTGATATTTCATACATGCATTCATCTGATGATCCTCTATTGTGCTACAGCAAATCCATGACCCCCCCCCCCCACCCCTTTCCCCAAGATCAACATCATAAACTTGACATTGGAGTAAATGTCTTTTTATAACTTCTGTTTCTTTACAGGGAACGCCTTGATATTTCATACATGCATTCATCTGATGATACTCTATCGTGCTATAGCATGTTCATAAACTTAACGTTGGGGTAAATGTTGTTTAACTTCTGTTTCTTTACAGGGAACGCTTTGATATTTCATACATGCATTCATCTGATGATCCTCTATTGTGCTACAGCAAATCCATGACCCACTCCCCCCCACCCATTTCCCCAAGTCACAAACTTAGCACATTCATACATACATTCCTCATGTGAATAGCTATCATACTGTAGAAAAGCACCAACTTAGTGCGTTCATAAACTTAACGTTGTGTTAAATTTTGTTTTACTTCTGTTTTCAGGGAGCGCATTGATATTTCATACATGCATTCATATTAATATCAGGCGCGGATACAGAAATAATTGCTGGGGGCGGGGTCTGTAATTACAAGTCGGCGCGAGCGTGAAATCGTAAAGTGGGGGTTCTGAAATTTTTAGATGCCAGATCGCCGCAGATGCGATTTCCTGACACCTAGGCCACGAAAAAAGTCATCCAACAATTCGAGTATTGTAGATTTTCGTCTTTTTCTTATTTTTTGCCGGGAGCAGGGGGAGGGTCCGGACCCCCTGGACCCCCACCCTGTATCCGCGCCTGAATATGCTATAGCAAACCCACAACCCACCTTGCACCTCTGACCCCAATGTCAAGGTCCATCGCATGCCCCTTAACCCAAGGTCAATTATATATAATATTCATGTTTTTTAGCCAGGTTTTTTGAAAAAAAATCCAGGCTATTGGATTGGCGAAAGCCGGGCGGGCGGGCGGGCGGCGGGCGGCGGGCGGCGTCCACAATCAATGTTAAGTTTTCGTGTTTGAGTCCATTTCTTTGTTACTGTACCACCTAGGACCACCAAACTTTCACAGCTTCATAATCAAGGGGTGCCCACCACATATCACTATCCAACATGTTACTTTTTTTTTAACTTCACCCATTTTTTCCGCGTAATCGACTTAGCCATTTTCAATGTTAAGTTTTCGCGTTTACAATGTTAAGTTTTCGTGTTTAAGTCCATTTCTTTCGTACTGTACCACCTAGGACCACCAAAACATTTCACAGCTTCATAATCAAGGGGTACCCACCACATATCACTATCCAACATGTTACTTTTTTTTTTAACTTCACCCATTTTTTCCGCGCAGTCGACTTAGCCATTTTCAATGTTAAGTTTACAATGTTAAGTTTTCGTGTTTAAGTCCATTTCTTTGGTACTGTACCACCTAGGACCACCAAACTTTCACAGCTTCATAACCAAGGGGTGCCTACCAGATACAACTATCCAACATGTGACCATTTTTTTACCTTCACCTATTATTTCTACGTAATTTACTTAGCCATTTTCAACGTTAACTTTTTAACGTACGTCTGGTTAGAGTTTTTTGGTTAAAACTTTTTCGTTATACTATATCTCTGCAACTGCTTCGCCCATTACCTTGAAACTTCACATGGGTGTTTATCATCATCCATATTTTCATTCTAACCCAACCGTGCGGCCCCTGTGCCCAAGGTCAAATTACTTTGTTTAATTTTTTTGTTAAAGTTTTTTTCGTGTACTATATCTCTGCAACTGCTTCACCCAATACCTTGATACTACACATGGGTGTTTATCATCATTGTCGCACCTGCTTGCGGAAAGCGCGATCCTGTGCCAATGTCAAGGTCAAATTACTTTGAATTTTTTTGTTAAAGTTTTTTCGTGTACTATATCTCTGGAACTGCTTCACCAATACCTTGATACTTCACATGGGTGTTTATCATCATTGTCGCACCTGCTTGCGGAAAGCGCGATCCTGTGCCCAATGTCAAGGTCAAATTACTTTGAATTTTTTTGTTAAAGTTTTTTCGTGTACTATATCTCTGCAACTGCTTCACCCAATACCTTCATACTTCACATGGGTGCTTATCATCATTGTCGCACCTGCTTGCGGAAAGCGCGATCCTGTGCCCAATGTCAAGGTCAAATTACTTTTAATTTTTTTGTTAAATTTTTTTCGTGTACTATATCTCTGCAACTGCTTCACCCAATACCTTGATACTTCACATGGGTGTTTATCATCATTGTCGCACCTGCTTGCGGAAAGCGCGATCCTGTGCCCAATGTCAAGGTCAAATTACTTTGAATTTTTTTGTTAAAGTTTTTTTGTGTACTATATCTCTGCAACTGCTTCACCCAATACCTTGATACTTCACATGGGTGTTTATCATCATTGTCGCACCTGCTTGCGGAAAGCGCGATCCTGTGCCCAATGTCAAGGTCAAATTACTTTGAATTTTTTTGTTAAAGTTTTTCGTGTACTATATCTCTGCAACTTCTTCACCCAATACCTTGATACTTCACATGGGTGTTTATCATCATTGTCGCACCTGCTTGCGGAAAGCGCGATCCTGTGCCCAATGTCAAGGTCAAATTACTTTGAATTTTTTTGTTAAAGTTTTTTCGTGTACTATATCTCTGCAACTGCTTCACCCAATACCTTGATACTTCACATGGGTGTTTTTATCATCATTGTCGCACCTGCTTGCGGAAAGCGCGATCCTGTGCCCAATGTCAAGGTCAAATTACTTTGAATTTTTTTGTTAAACTTTTTTCGTGTACTATATCTCTGCAACTGCTTCACCCAATACCTTGATACTTCACATGGGTGCTTATCATCATTGTCGCACCTGCTTGCGGAAAGCGCGATCCTGTGCCCAATGTCAAGGTCAAATTACTTTGTTTTTTTAATTTTTTTGTTAAAGTTTTTTGTGTACTATATCTCTGCAACTGCTTCACCCAATACCTTGATACTTCACATGGGTGCTTATCATCATTGTCGCACCTGCTTGCGGAAAGCGCGATCCTGTGCCCAATGTCAAGGTCAAATTACTTTGAATTTATTTGTTAAAGTTTTTTTCGTGTACTATACTCTGCAACTGCTTCACCCAATACCTTGATACACATGGGTGTTTATCATCATTGTCACACCTGCTTGCGGAAAGCGCGATATCGTCGGCATTTTGGCATACGTCCGTCCGTTCGTCCGTGTGTCCGGTTAAAGTTTTTTGGTTAAAGTTTTTCCATCTACTATATCTATTTTTTTAGTGTCCATGCCTCGCCCCAAGGCGCGACATGCAGGCCACGGCCATCTAGTCTACAAAAAGTGGGTATAATTATGTTATCCAAGTGTCTATGCTTGGAAAAAACCTGGCCTTCGTGGCTTTGCCTCGTTTCTTGTTATGCAACTGTGCCAAGTTTCAGTGAAGGCTGCCAACAGGCGAGCTTCGTTGTCTTCTGACAACTCTTGTTTGTCACATTTTTGCACACACTAAATAATTGTAGGCAATTATGTAACGATAAATGGCAGCCTTTTTGTAATTTCGGAGGCCATTGAAATCCCTGGCTACGTGTTCTTGTGTTGCAGCACCTGTCTGTGATGTCATTCCTGTCACTCATCTTGTTTGCCTCTGGAATTTTGGGATACGTGATGGTCGGAGAGGTAAGTTGTCACAGAATAATTCCAGCACAAAAATATTTACACAATTCCCTAACATTTGATTGGCTCGTAGCAAGTCTCTGTCCAAAATTTATATCCCAGTAAACTCCCATGCCGAACTACTTTCCGTAACCGTCAGGCGCAGTTAAAATAATTCTTAAAAAAAATAAGGGAAATAAACACATTTTCTTGACAAATTTATTTCAAATGCTGGAATTATAAGGAATGAATGGCCTTTTTGTGGAATTTATCGGGGATATAAACTTTGAAAAGTCGCGGGAATACTGGACGAGGCCTTCCGGCCTTCGTCCAGTATTCCCGCGACTTTTCCAAGTTTATATCCCCGATAAATTCCACAAAAAGGCCATTCATTCCTATAATATTTTCCCGTCCCTGAAGATACCTAAACCCCAGCATGCTCTCAGGCAATGTCAAGGTGCATACAGTGCCTGAAAGTGCTGAAAGCGCGCCCACTCCAAAGTAAGTAATTATAGGAATGAATGGCCTTTTTGTGGAATTTATCGGGGTATGAACTTGGAAAAGTCGCGGGAATACTGGACGAAGGCCAGAAGGCCTCGTCCAGTATTCCCGCGACTTTTCAAAGTTTATATCCCCGATAAATTCCACAAAAAGGCCATTCATTCCTTAATATGCAACGTATTTTTATGAAATATGGCGCAGCTAACGCATCTTCATGAGCTGCATTTGGTGGTCTCGGGAATTTGGCACATACTTATGTCGTTTTTGCGAAGAATCGATTTACATGTCAGTAAACATGGTAAACACGGAAATAGATTTTTCGCAAAAATGACGGAAGTTAGGGCCAAAGTTCCGAGACCACCAAATGCAGCTTAACAAGACGCGTTTGATGCGCCATGTTTCATCAAAATCCATTACATAATAAAGACAACATAAAAGAATACGTACCTCGAATCGGAGGCGCTTCTGTAAGTTTCAGTAATTGTTGTTCAGTAAATGTGTGACCGAGCAATCACTGGGGTGTGTGACGCGTATATACCGTATTTATTCTAAGCAATACCCCCGGGGCTATGCAATTTGTGGGGATCAAAATGTGGCAAATAGGATCAAAATATGTTATTTTCACATACAAAAGCCATTGAAAACAAATTTCTTAAAATAAATATGGTACACAGAAAAACACAGGATTTCTTAAAAAAATAAAACCATATAGGCTGTTGCTTTTACTGGGATGTACACTACATTTGCTCTGTTTAAAGTGTGTGGATTCCTTGTACACTACATTATCTGCAACAGCACATCATTTTATTACTTATATTTACACTGCATTTCCTGATAGTGTCAAAAATGTAAATAACCAAATGTGGGGTTAAAATTAAGAATAATCTTGTTTTACGTCATTTTGTTGCAATTTCTGGAACAACGATGTTGCCGGTCAATAGCATGCTGTTATTGACAATGTCATGGAAATTAATGATGTCAAACTAATTTTAACCAATCAACAATGTCGCACGGCTTCACGTAGGTCTAATGTATTGTATTGGGATGTAAAACAGTAAGTTGAATGGGCGTTAAAATTATGAATTTATAGATGGTGTAAATATTTTAGAATAATAAATGTATGAGATAAAGAGTTCTTAGCCTACGGCAGCTTATATGTGGCTATGAATGGAGAAATTGGGCTTGTGGTATTTGTGACCAGTGTAGCTTGTGGTTAAATTTCACACTCGAGTAGCCTGATATCTATATTGCTTGTTAGAAGCATGACGGGTGTTTCATTGATGGAATGGCGAACAGTGCAGATCCAGATCTGACTCTGCGGATGTACAGGCTGATCTGGATCTAGACTGGTCACAAAGCCCATAAGCCCCATTTCTCCAGCTACATATGACATCCACTTTCTCGACACCAGCCGTAATATTATTAGTTACTTTGTTTATACTTTATTGACTTCATTGTCGTATAGGTATACTTTTCTATAAACTATTTAGTGTTGAATCGGTGGTTATAGCGCTTAGCCCTAAAAGTTATGTGTAGCAGTGACTGGAGAAATGCGGCTTATGGCTTTATCGACCAGTTTATGTCCAGATCAGCCTGTGTATCAGCCTGTTCATTTGATCAATGAAACACCTGTGATGCTTTTAACAAGCAATATAGATCATTATCAGTAGCCGATTTCATCAAAATTTCAAAGCATATTTATCTAGCAAAGTATACTTTCAGGGAGTAATCATTTATTTTTCCCAAAATCATATAGAACTAATCACTGCATATATTTGATGATTAAAAGTATGCTGAATTATTATACTGAATTTATTACATTATCACAGCCAAAATGGCTGTGATAATGTAATAAATTCAGTATAATAAATATTAATAAATTTATCCGTAAATTGAGAATTTCTCCCTCAAAGTATACTTTGCTAGATAAGTATACTTTGCAATGTTGGTGAAATAGGTTACAGGTTACAGGAGTGTGCTACATGTATGTGATCAGGAGCTACACCATTCATAAATGTTGTAAGCCCCATTTTTTCAGGTACAGCCACGTAGAACGTTGTAATGACCAAAGAATGTTAATTATGGAGTAATGACAGCTAGTGTTTCAGAGCTCCAGATAAGGTGTGTTTTGGCGTATTTTACGCACTTATTTTAGCAGAATACGCATTAATTATCAAGAGTGGAACAACAAAATACTCATATCAATGTTAAAATACGCATTGATTTTCAAATTGAGTAGTGAAAATAATGTAATAAAGTTGAAAATTTACTTAGTTGAGCTGCAACAAATAATAAGGAAGAACATCAATAACACATTTGTAAAAGTAAAATACGCATAGAATTTGAAATCTGGGCATACATTACTCTTATTTATATACAAAACTTATCTGGAGCTCTGGTGTTTCTTCCATGGACTGTCTTGTATGGTGATTTCCGGAGTATATATTGTAGTTGGAGAGCTCGGTACGCATTTATTTTCAAATTGAATAGTGAAAATAATGTATTAAAGTTGAAAATTTACTTAGTTGAGCTGCAAAAAGCGTACAATACTCTTTAGATACAAAAACTTGTATGGTGATTTCCGGAGTATATATTGTAGTTGGAGAGCTCGGTACGAGGATCATTGAAGAAAAGTATAGTGGAGAAATATGGCGTGGAGAGCTCCATCACTGAAAGCTGGGATAGGGTACAACAGAAGGTAATCTGGTTTAAACATATTCAGGGTCAGGGGCGTCAGAAGGTAATCTGGTTTAAACGTATTCAGGGTCAGGGGCGTCGGAAGTGCCATAAGATTGGTCTGGCGAAGGCAAGCGGGTCCAACACCCAAAGTGTATATTGTTACCACTCAGTTGAACCTTTGGCGAGAAATGAGAACAATTACAGAACAATCCTTATTTAGAGATGTGTGCATCGACTGATATAATATTATCAAGTGGGTTCTAGCAGACACGAAAAACATAACATAAAATTCATGTTCTTTGTACAAGCTTTGTCATGCTATAACTTTAATATTACTTTACAGTTTGCTTCAATATTTTGACACTCGATACATGTAAGCATTAGGAACACACTCATGCAACCAATACACATGACCTTCACCTTTTTTACCTTCAAATCTTTGCTGAAACACTTTAAATAGCCATTTTTTTTGCATCAAAAACTTTGTACAAGCTTCGTCATCATGCAATAACTTTAATATTACTTTACGGATTGCTTCAATATTTGGACACTTGATACATATAAGCATTGGGAACACACTCATGACGGCAATTCACATAACCTTCCCCTTTTTTACCTTTAGTGTATTGCTGAAACACTTAGCCATTTTTTTTGCATCAAAAATATAAAAATTTGTTCAAGCTTCCTCATCCTGCTATAACTTTCATATTACTTGACACATTCCTTCCATGTGTGGACACTTGATACATGTAAGCATTTGGAACACACTAATGCCGCCATTCACATGACATTGACCTTTTAAAACTTGAAATCATTTCTGAAACACTTAGCCATTTTTTTTTGTGTCAAAAACTGTGTACAAGCTTTCTCATCCTGCTTTCACTTTCATATTACTTGTTTAATACTACTGGACGGATGGCTTCAATATTTGGACAATTGATACATGTGAGCAGTGGGAACACATTCATGCCGCCATTAACACGACCTTGACCTTTTTTACCTTCACATGTTTGTGGAAACACTTGGTCTTTTTTTTATGTCAAAAATTTGTACAAGTTTCTTCATCATGGAATGACTTTATATCACTTGACAGATTGCTTCAATAGTTGGACACTTGATACATGTGATCATTCGTAACACAATCATGCCGTCATTAGCATGACCTTGAACTTTTTTATCTTCACATGTTTGCAGAAACACATAGCCATTTTTGCGTCAAAAAGTTTGTACAAGTTTCTTCATCATGATATAACTGTACTATTGCTTGACATATTACTTCAATATTTGGACTCTTGATACATGTGAGCATTTGGAACACACTAATGTCCCCATTAACATGACCTTGACCTTTGTACCATGACATTTTTGCGGAAACACTTAGCCATTTTTTTATGTCAAAAAGTTTCTTCAACCTTGACCTTTTTCGTGTTTTAAGCATGAACTTCTCTGATGGTTTTTATGATGTTTACTTTAGCACATGCCCATGATCATGTTATGGTCAAATACGCGACACCGCGTCCATGGCGCAATTCTTGTTATTATACTGAATTTATTACATTATCACAGCCATTTTAGCTGTGATAATGTAATAAATTCAGTAAAACAATTCTTCATTCTTTTAATTGTCAAATATATGCAGTTGTTAGTTCTATATCAAATAATGCAGTTTGGGAAAAATAAATGATTACTCCCTCAAAGTATACTTAGCTAGATAAGTAAGATTTGAAATTTGGTGAAATCGGCTACAGAGCACACTGTATATATAATACATATTCACATTTGCTATGCTATATCGATGATTCTCTTGTGCTGGCAGTCGACTGTCACATTTTCTATTCTCCTATGCCTTCTTTACCTTATGAATAATTTGCTTGCAACTTCATATATCATCATTAATGTTTTCATTCCCCACCCCACCAATACTCCCCTCGTGCCCAAGTTTAAGGTCAAATTTCTTCTTCAGTTTAATTAGTAGATGTGTGTCAGGAGCGCCAGAAACATCATAAGATGTCCGGCGAATCTAGTGGGTGCACCCGCTGCCCACCCAAAGTGTATGTTGTTACCACTCAGTTGAACCGTCTCGCTGAGACGGTTCAACTGAGTGGTAACAACATACACTTCTAATGAGAAATGAGAAAAAATACTGAAAAAATATGTACATTTCGTTTATATATGAATTCCAAATATGTCAATCGCCAGACCTGTTCTGACGCCCGCCATGGGTGTGCATCAGAAACAACTGTCAAAGATTTGACCTTGTAGTGGTCTTGAACAATTTTTTTGCCACATTTAAAGGTTTGTTAATTTGACCCATTGGTCATGTCTTATATCCCCCTTTCTGACTGGGAAAGTCCTTTATTGTATAATTCCTTGCAAGTCATAAAATTTGTAAACCGTAATAGGTGCATTCTCTATACTCATATTTAGCATGTCTACCGTAGGAAGGAGTGGCTATGCTATACCCCCGGTCTTGTCAGCGTCCATCCGTCCATCTGTCTGTCCATGTTCAAATGTTAAGTTTTTGTGTTTTGATCTGTTTCGCCCTATCTATCGCCCCTACAGCCATCATACTTACTACCACATCTTTGTCTGATGATACTCGGTGCAAATTACTATATATCAGTGACCTTCATGTGACCTTCACTTACTTTTTATTTTAACCCTTTCACCCCTAAGTAACTGGAATGAATTTTGATATGTTAATTTTGCAACCAATCCAACCATCACAAAATGATTTTCAGATTAGTCCATTTATGAAAAGGGGGTGTTTTTATTCTAAAAAAAGTGCAGATCCTGATGAGACGGCTCGTCACGAGCCGGCTCATCTGGATCTACACGTTTTGCCAATACCATCATACAGGCCTGTGGTGTTGAAAGGGTTAAATTACTAGTCATTTTCAATATTAAAAGTTTTCATTTTTATGCCCCACAATGATAGTGGAGGGATCATTTAGTGCTACCCTTGTCCATCCAGTATTTGTTTGAGCTTGTATCTTCAATAGTATTAGGCCTAAAGCCACCAGAGCTCCAGATAAGCTGCGTATTTGCTTAAATACCCAATTAAAATTGCCAAAAACCCAATTGAAATCAGAAGTAGCGAGTATCAAAAAACAATAAAAAAATTGTGGTACCTTTAATTATCATGCTGCAGAAAACAAAAAACAGACCACAAAGATAGCATATTTTTCTTATTTTCCATGAAAACACATCTTGGTATTTCATTAGAATTGTCTCCAAGCCAAGATATGTTTTCATTTCGAAGCAAACCATTCAATAATTGCTGCCTGTTGATGTGTAAACAGTAGTGTGATTTGATTTTACCCAATTAAAATTTTGAAATACCCAATTGCTTCAGATATGATGGAGAGTAACTATGGAGTGACAATACTAAATTACTGTACTAATTCCTTATCTGGATCCCTGAGCCACCATACTTACACACTATCATGAGTCAGTGATGAGCTCCGCAACCCACTGGAAATAAAATGACCGTTGTGTGATCTTGACCTACAATTGCAATATTTTTCAGAGCTCCTAGTTAAGCTGCGTATTTGCTTAAATACCCAATTAAAATTGCCAAAAACCCTATTGAAATGAGAATTAGCGAGCATAAAAAAGCAATACAAATTTTGTGTTACTATTATCATGCTGCAGAAAACAATAAACAGACCACAAATATAGCATATTTTTCTTATTTTCCATGAAAACACATCTTGGTATTTCATTAGAATTAATTGTCTCGACAATTCTAATGAAATACCAAGACTTGTTTTCATTTCAAAGCAAACTATTCAATAATTGCTGTCTGTTGATGTGTAAACAGTAGTTGTAAATTATTTTACCCAATTAAAATTTTGAAATACCCAATAGCTTCAGAAATGATGGAGTGACAATACTCAATTATTAATTCCTTATCTGGAGCCCTGAATTTTGACCAAAATATGTATAATTTAAAAAAAACGGCCAGGAGTGTAAATATTTTGTTCTCGGATCTCATAAAAAGTGTATGTTGTTACCACTCTTGGTGAGACGATTCAACTGAATATTAACAACATACATTTTAGGTGGGTAGCGAGGGCAACCAGTATATAGCTATAGATAATACTGATCAATCTTATGATGCTTCCTGCGTCCCTGCATTGACTATCATCTTGTTTACATTATAGGAATGAATGGCCTTTTTGTGGAATTTATCGGGGATATAAACTTGGAAAAGTCGCGGGAATACTGGACGAGGCCTTCCGCCTTCCAGTATAATTCCAGCATTTGAAATAAATTCATCAAGAAAATGTGTTTATTTTCCGTTTTCTTAAGAATTATTTTAACTGCGCCTCACGGTTACGGAAAGTAGTTCAGCGTGGGAGTTTACTGGGATATAAATTTTGGACAGAGACTTGCTACAGGCCAATCAAATGTTAGGGAATTGTGTAAATATATTTGTGCTGGAATTATTTGTCCATAAAAACACATGGTGTGACTTCATTGCTAGCCCGGCCTTCATATATGTATGCTGTACATTTGCAGTTCCAATGTTGTGGGGCCTATGGGACTGAAAACACTACAACTTCATGGAACCTTTACTATACAGAGAGCTTCTGGGTGAAGGACGACTATAACAGTATGTATTTTCTGTCTGTTTCATGAAACCTGCCCAAAGTTTACCACTATATAAACAATGCAAAAACAATATTTTTTTTTATAATGTTAAATTTTGTCAAAATTTAAGAATGAGCCTTCTTTTTATCTCGTGAAATTTGTTAAAATATTTATTTTATTACAAAAAATTGATTTCTCTATGGGAATTTAACATGGTGGAAATAGAGGTGGAGGAGCTGTGTGAGGAGGCAAAAAACAAAACAATTTGGAAATTGACTCTGAAACCTGGCTTGGAAATGATCTAACTATAAAGAAAACAAAAGTTAAATTTTTAAAATCAGTCCAGTTTTTCTGAAATTCTAAAGATTTCCCCATGTTAAATTCCTGTGAAGATGTCTATGGAGATTAACATGGGGAAATTGTTTTTTTCGTCAATAAAAAATCAATATTTGACCAAATTTCACGAAATAAAAAGAAGGCTCAATCTTAAATTTTGCTTTAATTTAAAATTATTGAAAAATAAATTATTTTTTACAGTGTTTATACAGTTGTAAAATTTGGGCAGCTTTCGTGAAACAGACAGTAGAGAATCTTACATGCGCTATGGTTTAATTTTGTTATTATTGTATCCCCCGGACAAAAGTCGGGGGATACTATATGGGTTTGACACCGTGCCGCGTCTGCGTCTGCCGCAGACACTTCTTGTCCGGAGCATAACTCCAACACCCTTTGAAATATTTTCATGAAACTTCACACATGCAAAGACCACGACCCGAAGGTGTGTCGCGCACAAGAATGACAACTCTTGCATAGCTAATTTTTTAGTTCTCTACATTTTTTGTTTCGCGCACTGATTTCGTGTCCGGAGCATAACTCGACCACCCTTTGGAATATTTTCATGAAACTTCACACATGCATAGACCACGACCCGAAGGTGTGTCGCGCACAAGAATGACAACTCTTGCTTAGCTAATTTTTTAGTTATCTCGCTTTTTTGTTTTCGCGCACTGATTGAGCATAACTCGACCACCCTTTGGAATATTTTCATGAATCTTACACATGCATAGACCACGACCCGAAGGTGTGTCGTGCATAAGAATGACAACTCTTGCATAGGTAATTTTTTAGTTATCTCCCTTTTTTGTTTTTGCGCACTGATTTCCTGTCCGGAACATAACTCGACCACCCTTTGGAATATTTTCATGAATCTTCACACATGCATAGACCACGACCCGAAGGTTTGTCGTGCATAAGAATGACAACTCTTGCATAGCTAATTTTTTAGTTATCTCCCTTTTTTGTTTTCGCACACTGATTTCCTGTCCGGAACATAACTCGACCACCCTTTGGAATATTTTCATGAAACTTCACACATGCATAGACCACGACCCGAAGGTGTGTCACGCAAGAATGACAACTCTTGCATCGCTAATTTTTTAGTTATCTCCCTTTGTTTTTCCGCTCACTGATTTTGTCTCCGGAGCATAACTCGAACACCCTTTTTTCAAACTACTTGTGTATCTGGGGAGGGGGATACACATGCGCTTGTCGACAAGCGTCCATTTCTAGTTGTTTACTGATTTCATAAGAAACGAGGCTATGTACTTTGAAAATTTTGTCAGTTTTTTACTTTATTTATGAAAAACATTGTAAATTTTGTAAACGTATTTAAAGATGTCTGAAGGTACAAAATCACATGGCATGTCTCATATGTGATTGCAATTTCAAGAAACGAGCTATGGCATTTGTGACCAGTGTAATGTATGTGGCTGTGACTGGGGCTTATGGGAATTGTGGCCAGTCTAGCTCCTGATACATATATGTGACTGGAGAAATGAGAAATGAGGCTTATGACATTTATGGTCAGTCTAGCTCCTGATACCAGTGATTCTATCTTATGTATACCATTTCCATTACGCTGAACAAAAAATGTAAAATCAGAGTAACCTCCCTTTCCTACTCTCGGCTACTAATGCAATGAACACTGTTTATCATGTTTATGGGCGCGCAATTTATAAAATAAACACGGTGGTAACACAAACTTCAGTCATTGCCGAGGATGAGGCCGGTCTGTATTTGGAATTTTAAGGTTACACATGTATTACATGCATCATTACCATTCGGGGTTTATACATGTGCATATGTATCTATAGTCTGTTTCACGAAAGCTGCCCAAATTTTACGGCCATATAAACAATTCAAAAACAATATTTTTTTCGATAATATTAAATCAAAGGAAAATTTAAGAATGAGCCTTCTTTTTATTTCGTGAAATTTGGTCAAATATTGATTTTATTGCGAAAACAAAATTTCCCCATGTTAAATCCCCATAGACATCAGACATCTTCACGGAGTGAAGATGTCTATGGGGATTTAACATGGGGAAATTTTTTAGAATTTCAGTAATCCTGGACAGATTTTCAAAATTTAACTTTTGTTTTCTTAGTTGGATCATTTCCAAGCTATCTAGCTAGGTTTCGGAGTCAATTTCCAAAAAAAAACAAAAAAACGTAATAAAACCAATATTTGACCAAATTTCACGAAATAAAAAGAAGGCTCATTCTTAAATTTTCCTTTAATTTAATACTATCGAAAAAAATTATGGTTTTTGAATTGTTTATATGGCCGTAAAATTTGGGCAGCTTTCGTGAAACAGACTATAGGTCGGCTGAAACCAAAATGGGTGGATAGACACACGTACAACGTTGCATTTGCATGTTTTACCTTCATGATGCATTGTTGTATACAGAGGGGTTAATAAAGAGGAGTTTTTAAAGAAAAGTCATTACCGTTACGGTCATGTCCGTTACAAAATTGTGTAACGGAAATGACGATCATGTAACGGCAATGATAAATTACCAAACTAACCAATCAGATCATGCATTAATTATATCTAAACCTGGTTTCATCAGTTGTCAGTCAGTAGTGGCACATTTATTCACACCTGCAGCATTTATATATCAGGATTTAATTAGTAAAAGCTCTGAAACAACAATATACAGACACATCTTTGAGGAGTGTGGGTGTCTATTGGCAATCACACTAAAAGTAAACATTAAATTGTATTTATATTATACAGCATATGCAAAGTATAAATATGCTGTATTAGTATTTTATATAATTGGTCATTTGCGTTACATTTTGTCATTACCGTTACATAAATCATTTCCGTTATGCCCATA